>JACEFO010000783.1:0-213115 GCA_015342445.1 Digitaria exilis | reverse complement strand
CAGGTTTCTCAATTGATGATGTCTGTATCACACTCAAATGTTGAAAAGCATACCCACATTCCAAATTTTGCACAATCTGATCTAAAATGAAAGTCCAGATCTACACCATATCTCTTTATCCTTCCCACCTGCTAGTACCTCCAACCAGCAGCCCAGGCCACCACCGCCACAGCCATGCGGCCCTGCCTGCCTCCATGGGCCGCCATATATGACGTAGTACGTCTTGCTAGAGGCCGATGCTAACTATTGGTCTGACTAGGAGTACTCGGGCCATCTCTATCTTCACGTAAATCCGTTGGGTCGCACACTAAAGGGGATGGGTGTCTAACTCGAATAAGATCCAAATTAGATGAGAATTATGGTTACTAATGGGACTCATAATTAGAAGCACATTAGGGATGCCTATATAAGGAGGGGTGTGGGGAAAAGGTTCTATGCTTTTGGCTGCCGCCGCCAACTCCCACACCCACACTTTCATTGCCTTCGCGGATGTACCAGTCCATACGTGTCGATACCACGAAGAGACATATGGAGCACAAGGATGAGCCGGACGTGACTAGAATAAGAAACTGCGCTGGCTGCTACCTCGACACACTCGCCTCAATCGAGATGGTTCTGCTACATCAGCGCGTGTAGTGGCAATCCCGTGATGTATAACTGCAGTAGTTCATGGTTTGTGAGGTAGAAAATTTTGATTTACATTAGTGTAACCTTCCCTGAAAACCTACACAGGAGCCGACGTCCACAGATGCCTGCAGCTCAGCTCCAATGCACCCTAAGGGTTCAGTTGCAAACTAGTAAACAAGAAAAATGAGTATTCATCATTCTCATGTTAGTACCGGTTGTCCTTTAGCCGGTACTAAGTCAATTTAGAACCAGTTGGTAAGCACAGTGCCCCTCGGGACCATTTAGTACCGGCTCGTAACACCAATTGGTACTAAATGGTTGCATTTAGTATCAGTTGGTGTTACGAGCCGGTACTAAATGGTCCTGAGGGGGTCCTGAGGCCTCTGGCATTTAGTACCAGCTCGTAACACGACCCGGTACTAAATGGTCCACCCCGAGATAGTTTAATAGAATAGCATCCCTCTCTCAACAACATGTGTTCTGTTAGTGGGTTGGTAGAGGAGGTTACACACGAGGCCAGAGGTTGCGAGTTCGAATCCCATGAACCACGCACCTGCATTTACGCGTGAAAAAATCACGTGACTTGTGACCGGTGAGTTTAAAAAAAAACTCTTAGTTTTTTAGGTCAATACCATTTAGTACTGGTTGGTGTTACTAAGCGGTACAAAATGGTCGGCCCACCGACCCTGTGACCCCGTTAGTACCGGTTGTTGCAGCCGGTACTAAATAAACTGTCTATTTAGTACCAGAAACACAATACGTGGATTTGTAACTGGTACTAATGCTCAAATTTCTACAGTGACCGTCGCCTCCATTGTTGTCCGCCGCCGCAATCCTCACTCCCCACCGTATGCCGAGGCTGCGTAGATGACACCAACGTGACAACGTCGGTGGTGACGGACAGCACTGATCACTGCAGTCATGGCCGTAGACGAACTCAGAGCATCTTGTCCACAGCCACAGGTTCTCGATTAGAGGATGTTGTTGGTCGTGCATAAGCCTGGCAGGAGTTGTTATCGCAGTGTGTTCGATCTACAATATGTTCAGTTTCTGTAAGTTGATTATTCCTCTAGTCTTTTTGTTACATTAAAAACGTAATTCCCCTCATAAATTTTTGCTACAGTAAATTTTCTCCCATCCCCACCAACTAAACACCTCCCTAGAGGCAATGGTGTCTGCATGGTTGCATTGCGGCTCCAAATAACTCCCCTGGCGGAAGATCGGTCCCAAATAACCCATGGCAGATTGGCAGTGAGCAGCGCAACGACGATCTTGAAGTGTGCGCGATGGAAACTGCAGCTGAGCTTTGAATAGTAAAGAACATGGAGATATTTTGTTTACTTATTTAGTGCCACAATTAATTACTGAACCCGTGATCCGGCTTCCCGCGGGTCAGGTGCTACCTTGGCGCCGACCACGGCTGACACCATGATGGAGTCTCCCCGGCGTCACCCCGATGGCCGTGAGCGTGCAGGACGTATGGCAGGAGTACTTGCAAGGGCTAGCTTCGCGTCACGTGTCACGACATCGGCTGGCGCGCGAGTGTCTTTACATGGCACCTACATATTGCAGGTGTCAGCACGAGCAGGTGCAGGCTGTAGGTGCTAGCCGGAGCAGGGTGATCGATCTACGCGACGGACGACTCCGATCCCCAACAATCCCGGCTAGCTTTCTGCTGCAATGCATCGTGATCCCGCGCGCCCTGCCCCCCTGCACACAGATTAATACTATATATATAAGGAGCATCGAGAGCAACTGAGCAAGAGTGCCAGACCCAGAACGAGCCCTAGTTTTCCACACAGCACATGTACAGAACGATGGTGTCGCCCTCACCAGTACGCGTACTGTCTCGACGCACGGTGAAGCCACCACCACGTCCGCGGGAGCACATCCAGCTAACCACCTGGGACCTATCCATGCTCGACGGCGACTACATCAAGAAGGGCCTCCTCTTCACACCGCCGCCCTTCTCCACGTCCCACCTCGTCGACCACCTCGACGCCTCCCTCGCCGACGCGCTCGCCGTCTACTACCCCGTCGCCGGCCGCCTCTCCACCCATCGCCATCGCCGCGACGCCATTGGTGACGTCGTTGGCTGCTCGGTCTCCATCGACTGTGCCGGTCAGGGCGCCGAGATCCTCCACGCCGTAGCTGATGACGTCACCCTCTCCGACGTCATCGTCCCTCCGAACGCCGACGTCCCGCGCGTCGTCCGGTCCTTCTTCCCGCTCGACGCCGCGGCGAACTACGACGGCCATGAGCTCCCCCTCCTCGCTGTCCAGGTCACCGAGCTCGTCGACGGCGTGTTCGTCGGCTTCGCCTACAACCACGCGCTCTCCGATGGGACATCCTGCTGGAACTTCCTCAACGCGTGGGCCGAGATCGCACGGCTCAAGCTCTCGCCACCGGGAGCCAAAGCCACACGCGTGCTCAAGCTGAAGCCTCCTCTGATCCAGCGATGGTCACCGGATCACGGCGAGGCCGCGGCGCCGATCGTGCTCCCGTACGCTGATCTGGCGCCTCTCGTGCAGAGGCAACCGGCACCGGAGCTACGCGAGAGGATGCTACACTTCTCGTCAGAGTCCCTCACCAAGCTCAAGGAGCAAGCACGACGGGAGCTCATGGCGGCCCGTGACGAGGACGCCGCGGCCGCGGTGACAAAATTCCAGGCGCTAGCGTCACTCCTGTGGCGGTGCGTGACACGTGCCCGGCACCGGCACGTGACGACAACGACAACGACGACGAAGACAGTCTGTGCTTCCTTCGCCATCAACGACCGGAGCCGGCTCCGGCCACCATTGCCGGCGGAGTACTTCGGAAACTGCGTGGACTTGCTAACGACGGAGGCGGTGAGCGCGTCGAAGCTACTTGCGCGCGGGCACGGGTGGGCGGCGGGTGCGGTGGGGCGCGCCGTGGCGGCGCACACCGACGCGGCCGTCCGGGCGTGCATCACGGCGTGGGAGGAGGGTAAGAAGCCGATGGTGTCGATGCTGAGGCCAGCCGGTGGTGGTGGTGGCGACGTGTTTGTGATGTTGTCCTCGCCGCGGTTCGACGTGTATGGGTGTGATTTTGGGTGGGGGAAGCCGGTGGCCGTGCGGAGTGGGGATGGGAATAAGTTTGATGGCGTCGTGGGGCTGTTCTCTGGGAGGGAGGGTGGGGGTAGCATTGAGGTGGAGGTGGCGCTCGCGCCGGAGCACATGGCGGTGTTGGAGCAGGACGATGAGCTATGGGCCGCCGTGTCGCCGGGGGCGCGAGGACGTTAGGTTGCTATAGACTACTTGTCTCGTGGTGCCGTTTTTTTTTTGCATGATTGCATCAATGACGATTGACACTGGGTCATATATAGTTGGAATAAAAATGGAAGTTGTTGTGGATTGCTTCGAGTTCATAATATCTGCGTGGTCTGGGGACATCTGACGGTGGAGCGAGCAAGGAGGAGTGTAGGGAGCAGGCTTGTGTTACTGAATGCATCTGAAACACAACGATGCAAATTTTCAGACATAAACTCACGTCCTGTTCCTGTTTGATGCAACGACATGAATGACATAAAACTCACGTCACTAGATTCGCTGAGCTCTCAAGCTTAAGAGCTAACTTCAACAGGTAATTGCTGTTTGAATCATCAGAACATCGTTCATGACAGTAAAGCTAGCATGGTTATCTTACTTGTCACAGAATCATCACTAGTGTGCCATAGCAGTTCATCAGACCCATAGTGCTCCAGCGGCTTCATCACCAGGGAGAGGGAACCAGGGGTGAGGGGACGAAGAATATGCCTCATCAGTCATCTGCTAACACAATGTGTGTTCCAGGTTGGCCCCACAACAACAGATGTTTGGGCAGCATACATGGCAGCTTTATTTCTTCATTACAGCACTTCTACAGCACTTCTGTATATAAAATATTGCTCAATATTGTTACTCAAAAATTGACAGCAGGGAATGTGACAACTCACAGTGGAAAAAAGGTTCGTGAAACAGTGGAAATAGTGGCCAACTCAACTTGTATTGCATTGAACATGTTGCAGCCCACTTTTCGGTTAGTTAGCACAACGGCCTAGTCTAGAACGCGTCCTCCGCGCTGCATGCCATGCGCGCGCCGCTCGCGTCGTCCGCGTTGAGCGCGTCCTCCGCGACGCCGCAGCCGCTTGCTCGCCACGCTCCCGCGTGACTCGCTCGCCATGCATGCCTCGCGTCACAGCTCCTGTATGTGTATATATATGACAGTGTTCAATGCAATACAAGTTGAGTTGGCCACTATTTCCACTGTTTCATGGTATCAGACTGCTCGACCTGATCCCCTGCTCGAGCTCATCCTCCCTTCCGCTGCTATGTCTTCCATCAACCCTCTCTTCGACTTCTCCAGCTCCGTCCACGACGGCTCCTCCTCCTCTTCCTCCGCTGCCGCTAGCGACGCGCCACCACCTCCACCACCGACTGCTCCTTCTGCTGCTGCTCTACAGATGGTGAACATCAAATCCCACGTTCCCATCATCCTCGACGTCGCCGCCTCCAACCACGCCGACTGGCGATGCTTCTTCGACTCCGTCATCGGGAAGTTCGGCCTCATCTCCCACATCGCCGCCGCGCCCACCTTCACCCAGCGCCTCGACGCCGAGTTCATGATGATCGACCAGTGCCTCGTCAACTGGCTCTACAACACGATCTCCAAAGATCTCATGAACATCGTCCGTGCCCCCAACGCCACCGCCTTCGCCATCTGGTCCAGCATCAACGACGTCTTCCACAACAACAATCTCCACCGAGCCGTGCACCTGGAGGCTGAATTCCGCAGCCTCTACCAGGGCGACATGACCATCACGGAGTACACATCGAAGCTGAAGCAGCTCGCCGACGCCCTGCGCGACGTCGGCCAGCCGGTCTCCGACCAGAGCCAGGTGGTCAACCTGCTCCGTGGCCTGAACCGCAAGTTCCGCCACACCATCGCTCCCATCACCAACGAGCGCCCACCGCACACCTTCCTCTCTGCTCGCTCCTTCCTTCTTCTCGAGGAGATCTACGACCAGGAGCACCTCAAGATGGAGTCTCACCACGCCCTCGTCGCCAACGGCGGACGTCCCTCTGGCAACGACGGCAACGGCGGCTCCAACGGCTCCGGGTCCTCCTCCAACCGCAAGACCCCTACTCCCCCGAAGAAGAAGCGCGGCCGCGGCAACAACTCCTCCCCAAACGCCGGATCCAGCTCCGGCGGCTCCGCATCCGGCGGCAGCGCTACCGGATCGGCGCCCAGGCCTCCCGCACCACACTCCAACTGGACCTCGGGTTATAACCCGTGGACTGGGCTTGTGTAGGCCTGGCAGATGCCTTTCCGGGCCCCCGGATCCGGCGTCCTTGGCCCACGGCCCAGCACTCAACCGCAGCAGGCTTTCTACACCGCGCCACCCCAGCAAGGCGGCCCAGCACATTTGAACTCCGGCTCTCCCGCGCAGGCCGGCTGGGAGCCAAACCATCTGCTCGCCGCCCTCGCGAACGCACCATCTGCTCTGATACCATGAAACAGTGGAAATAGTGGCCAACTCAACTTGTATTGCATTGTACACTGTCATATATATACACATACAGGAGCTGTGACGCGAGGCATGCATGGCGAGCGAGTCACGCGGGAGCGTGGCGAGCAAGCGGCTGCGGCGTCGCGGAGGACGCGCTCAACGCGGACGACGCGAGCGGCGCGCGCATGGCATGCAGCGCGGAGGACGCGTTCTAGACTAGGCCGTTGTGCTAACTAACCGAAAAGTGGGCTGCAACACCCCCCCGCAGTCTCATGTTGGCGAAGCAACACAGAGATTGTTCCTGAAATCCCTGAACACCGTCGATGGTAGCCCTTTCGTCATCACGTCAGCGAACTGTTGGTCCGTGGGCACATGGAGAACACGGAGCTCGCCCAGGGCGACGCGTTCCCGGACGAAGTGGATGTCCAGCTCGACGTGCTTGGTCCGCTTGTGATGAACAGGATTGGCGGACATGTAGACGGCAGAGATGTTGTCGCAGTAGGCGATCGTGGCCTTGTCGATGACGCAGTGGAGCTCACCAAGAAGCTGCCGGAGCCAGATGCACTCGGCTGTTGCATTGGCCACGGCACGATACTCCGCTTCGGCGCTTGATCGGGACACCGTTGGTTGGCGTTTTGAAGACCATGAGACCAACGAATCCCCGAGGAAGATGCAGTAGCCGGAGGTGGAACGCCGTGTGTCGGGGCATCCCGCCCAGACGACGTCTTCCACAACAACAATCTCCACCGAGCCGTGCACCTGGAGGCTGAATTCCGCAGCCTCTACCAGGGCGACATGACCATCACGGAGTACACATCGAAGCTGAAGCAGCTCGCCGACGCCCTGCGCGACGTCGGCCAGCCGGTCTCCGACCAGAGCCAGGTGGTCAACCTGCTCCGTGGCCTGAACCGCAAGTTCCGCCACACCATCGCTCCCATCACCAACGAGCGCCCACCGCACACCTTCCTCTCCGCTCGCTCCTTCCTTCTTCTCGAGGAGATCTATGACCAGGAGCACCTCAAGATGGAGTCTCACCACGCCCTCGTCGCCAACGGCGGACGTCCCTCTGGCAACGGCGGCTCCAACGGCTCCGGGTCCTCCTCCAACCGCAAGACCCCTACTCCCCCGAAGAAGAAGCGCGGCCGCGGCAACAACTCCTCCCCAAACGCCGGATCCAGCTCCGGCTGCTCCGCATCCGGCGGCGGCGCTACCGGATCGGCGCCCAGGCCTCCCGCACCACACTCCAACTGGACCTCGGGTTATAACCCGTGGACTGGGCTTGTGCAGGCCTGGCAGATGCCTTTCCGGGCCCCCGGATCCGGCGTCCTTGGCCCACGGCCCGGCACTCAACCGCAGCAGGCTTTCTACACCGCGCCACCCCAGCAAGGCGGCCCAGCACATTTGAACTCCGGCTCTCCCGCGCAGGCCGGCTGGGAGCCGAACCATCTGCTCGCCGCCCTCGCGAACGCCGGCGTCCCCAACGGCGGCTCAAGCTCCTCCGACTGGTTCCTCGACACCGGCGTCTGCGAGCTGCTTCAGCTTCGATGTGTACTCCGTGATGGTCATGTCGCCCTGGTAGAGGCTGCGGAATTCAGCCTCCAGGTGCACGGCTCGGTGGAGATTGTTGTTGTGGAAGACGTCGTTGATGCTGGACCAGATGGCGAAGGCGGTGGCGTTGGGGGCACGGACGATGTTCATGAGATCTTTGGAGATCGTGTTGTAGAGCCAGTTGACGAGGCACTGGTCGATCATCATGAACTCGGCGTCGAGGCGCTGGGTGAAGGTGGGCGCGGCGGCGATGTGGGAGATGAGGCCGAACTTCCAGATGACGGAGTCGAAGAAGCATCGCCAGTCGGCGTGGTTGGAGGTGGCGACGTCGAGGATGATGGGAACGTGGGATTTGATGTTCACCATCTGTAGAGCAGCAGCAGAAGGAGCAGTCGGTGGTGGAGGTGGTGGCGCGTCGCTAGCGGCAGCGGAGGAAGAGGAGGAGGAGCCGTCGTGGACGGAGCTGGAGAAGTCGAAGAGAGGGTTGATGGAAGACATAGCAGCGGAAGGGAGGATGAGCTCGAGCAGGGGATCAGGTCGAGCAGTCTGATACCATGAAACAGTGGAAATAGTGGCCAACTCAACTTGTATTGCATTGAACACTGTCATATATATACACATACAGGAGCTGTGACGCGAGGCATGCATGGCGAGCGAGTCACGCGGGAGCGTGGCGAGCAAGCGGCTGCGGCGTCGCGGAGGACGCGCTCAACGCGGACGACGCGAGCGGCGCGCGCATGGCATGCAGCGCGGAGGACGCGTTCTAGACTAGGCCGTTGTGCTAACTAACCGAAAAGTGGGCTGCAACAGTTCGAACAGACTAATCCTCCTCCATTGGCACTTGTGGTACATCCCACTTATCTTCCTCAATAGTCTTTGTAATGACTGAGATAGGAGTGTAAGAACAAAACGTTAAGGAAATCATCATGACTAAACAGATATCGATATGATGACTGAGCAGCATTCATTAAAAAAAAAAGAACTCAGCCGCAGCACAAAATTAAAATAAGTATCTCTTCTATTCAACTGAATATAAAATACATGCAAAAGAAGGAATGCATTGCAAGGATATAAGTCTGCAGATTATTATCTTTTTCACCCGTGTTGCAGCTGCTCGAAGTTCCCTTCGAATTTCAGGAGTAACCTATTTTGAGGATTATCATGTGTCCGTCAACTCATAAAAAATGAATACACATTGCTTTGATGTCCATGCATAGTATCAAATGATGGGAGGATTATAAAGCAACTACCAAATAGTGTCTGGTGCTCCGACAAGCTTCTCCTTATCCTTTTTGCCTAACTCATTTCTTGTATCAGTTAACAAATTGATTGTTCTATCCAAAAAGTGGTTCTCTCCTATCGTCATCGAGTTCCCAAGACTAAAACAAAACAGGGTCATTTTTTCATCTTTGCCTACGGAGGAACTCCCTCATTTCAGAGTGGAACTCCCCCCGTACAATCAGCCTCATTCTCCTCGAGTCCTCCCAGAGCAGGTATCCATGATCCCTTGCATGATCACAACATTGTTCAAACCATTCCTGCATAAGGACGCAGAATTTAGTGAACACAATTACGAGAAAAGAAAAAAAATCACTGAGGTACAGGACAAAGATGTATGATAGAGAACAATGCTGTGTTTACCTTGCTAGGAAAATCTTCATACAAATGCGAAGGAATCATCTCAACCCTGTTACGGTCACTTTCCCACAGCCTAATCTGCATACATGAGTATTGAAGCTACTAATCCTCTGTATCATTTCTGCAGAGTAAGTGATAGCTGGTCAATACAGAGGGAAGTATCGCTTCTTACCTGATCTGTTACATTCTCTGGGACAGCAGGTATCTTGTCAGCAACACGAGGGTGAGCATTTTGCTTAAGAAATGAAATTATCTGAAACAGAAGACGACAATCAGTCTTGAAACAAAAAGCGAGCTAGGTCTTAGATGTAACTGCTTTTACCAGATAAAAAACAGAATATAAGCTAAGCTGGTGGACAAAAATTGTTAACAAACTTTACAGTGTCCAATAAATAACCACAATTAGGTTGGTGCATTAGTAGGCGTAAAACTTCAAATAAAATGCAATGAAAACTCGTATGTATGTATGTATTGATGCAATGGATTTTGAAGCAACATAATACCTCCACGGCCACTTGTCATTTTGGTTAACATAACTCAAACACACTATGGCCATTGCATTTTTAGTTATATGTGAGCACTAGAGTGTGTGCATTTTAAGACATATAAAGGAGAATGGTAATACAGTGCAGACGTTACCTGCTCAGCAGTTATTCCATTCTCAAAAGCACCATAAATACTTTCTTTTGTGATGGCTCCCACGACGAGGTTTGGAAGTTGATACTCCACCCTGAAAAAAAACATGAAGTCAATTATTTCCTTTCAAAATGAGTGCAGAAACGAATATTGGAATATTAATAACATACAGGATAATATCATAGAACTAATCATGACAATATAATCAAGACTTTAGAACAAAACCTGCCAACTGGACTCATTCAATATCAGTTCAGTTTCAGATCTTGGACTATCAAATCTATCTAAGTAGGATGCAAGAGATATACCCATTACTATCTAAAGAGCAAGCAACAGCACAAGCCGCAGGGCCACAAAGTGCAATATGGACTAATGTACTACAGCCAACAGAGCAAAGAGGACATCGATATTTTCAAATGCAGGTTGTTCAAATAGCTAGATCTACAAGCCACCAGCTACGTCACCACAATTACAATGGGCTTAGCACCTCCAGGATATGTTATATAGACGGTTTGCTTTATTAAGTGAATTTGTTTGCTACATATGGAACTGGATTACACTATAAAATTAACCTGTGCAGTCTAATTTATCAAGGTCAGCAGCACCACTAAATCAGTATCTGCATAACCACTGACAAGTCTACTGGGAATGTCAGACTAACTGAATTGGCATATACTCAAGTGGCATCAGGTAAATAAGCTTTAAGAACAAGTACAGATACCATACAGATATAATAGACTAATTGCTCTCTTTGCATGCAACATAAAACATATAGTATATTATTATTAATAAACAAAAGCAAGAAATTACCGAAGAGCAGTTGGTGAGCTACGATGCTATAGCTTTAATTAAAAAGTGTTTGATAGAGGTTCCAGATTATGTCACCCAAATTACAGCTCAAGTACCTTGAGAAAAGGCGCAGAATTTCACAGTGCAATTTGGAAGTAGAGTATGCATACAATCTAAAGTTTGTCTCCACAACCACAAAGCCCTGCAGCAACATTACCAATATCAGCTGTTAGATGAAATGTAATCCATATCTGCATCATGAGCATTTTTTGATGAATGTATCATGAGCATTGGTTAGGGGACAAGTAGGTGGAAGTTACAGAGGAGGTTTGAAAAAGCATACAAATAGGAAAGGATATATTATGCAGTTATGCACCTCTTTGCTGGACGATGAATCTGACAAGCTTGCTGAGAGATTTGTAGCCAACTGGGTAGGAAGAAACCAGCTATCCTTTCGGCCCTGAAATTCAATACTTTTCATTAACTCGTTATCATCAAAAAATTAAGATGGTCAAGGGGAAATTCTACCTGCTGCAGTTTGACTAATCCCAACACTGCAAGATCCTTGATGGCAACTCTTTGGACATCAGTTAGAGTATTCAAACTATAAGCCTGAAACAAGAACAAGACAGGCAGAAAGTATGGCTGTGAATTTTTCAACCTATGTACCAGACAGCAGCCTTCGACATAAGAAACACATAAATTTCACTATATTAGCTCAAAACTAAAATGCCTTAACTCCTTTCAAATATTCTTAAGCAGGCAAGTAAGCTTGATCTTCCATCCATTTTGTACGAAGTGCAACAGTTACAACTTCTTCGAGATACTATGTTCATATATTTCATTTATGACCATGCCATTCTCCTATTCATGTACTCTATCGCCGAAAGAGAAGGTGCTGTGGATATAGAATTTTTCATGGACATCAGGGACAAATTGTGGAGTATCATCTACTTGTTTGCGCATGATCTTCAGAAAGAAAGTTCAGTTTACCGCTCCTAAATAATGAAAACTAAGCTCCAAGAGAAATGATATCAGCTCTGTGGGGTCAACACCACGTTCCTGTTCAATAATATGAATAATCAAAAATAAATTCAACATACTTAATCACCAACGTGAACCAAAATAAACATAAAAAGAATATGCCACCAATACCTCAGCAGAGGAAATGTATTCTCTCATTATGTACCAAAGTTGTGCATTTGTTTCCATCAGCTGGTAGCAGAGAATAATAAGAACCAAATATGAAAGTACGTTGGTTATCGGATAAGCTGAGAGCTGAACACTCACAAGAAATTGGAAGCCATTCTCTGTCAACTTTGGAGCTTCACCATCCCTGCAAACATAACGAATGAGGAAATCACGCCGTTGAAATTATTGCTTATATCAGTGAAACAAACATATAGCAAAACAGGACAACTTACAGCAGCAAATGAAAATATGAGATTTAAAAGTTTTATTAGATGAGCACTGACATCAAACACGATTTACAAATGTCTTAACCATTTTACCCAAAAAGTGACCAAGCTACCGGACCAATCATCTGCTAGGATCATCAGTTAATCAACTTTTACATCCAAGAAATAGAACGGTAAACCAACAGTAATTTGTTATCAGACAACATCAACTTTAATTTACTAGTTACTATTTTTTGCTTAGATTGTTAATTTGCAATACAAAACTGCAGATAATGGCACTGGATATGTTATTCAATTGTGTTGGAAGAATTAAAGAGTTTCAGCATACTTCCAATCACTAATTGTTCAAAAATCAGCATCTGGAGTCACTAATTTATAAGAAATTAACCTAACTGTCAAAACAGGGTAACTAGATGAAACCTTGAACTCAGAAGGCCACGCTGAAATGTCTTCATCATGGAGGAGCTGAAACTACCTTTTTCAACTTGAGATGAGTTGATCAATTGCAACAAGAAGCACTACTTTCCCAGAGAAAACAGAAAAAAGTATATATATAAGCCTTCAGTAGAGGAAATAAACACAGGAAGCCTTCCAAGAGATTTTTAAGAATCAGATTCAACAAGGGAAACAAAAACATGATATAAAGAAAAGTAGAAAAATAAGCATGAAAAACATGTTCTGATTTGAGCTCTGTCCTCCTAACCTCCCACTGATCAAGAGCATAGGTTTCCAGATCTGCTGATGAAGGCAATCTACCAGTGATACTTAATGGTATTGGTTCCCTTGGTAAACATCCACTGCAATAAACGTTATAACAGCAGTTCATCAACTAGTTAATGTGCTCCATACCTCCACAAATAGAACTCATAGAACAAAATGAATAAACATCACTAGCTTGTGGTATATCATGCTGGAATTTAAAAAAAATGTACAGACCACTGTAAAACAATCTTGTTTTCATATAAACAGTGGTAGGCATGTAATCATCTGTACTTGACTGAATTATTTTCTTGCTCACAACACCATGTCAACAGAGTTCTATTTTTCCATGTGGTAATTTCATAAGGCATTTTTTATAATCATTAATCTTACGTAATAACTTGGTGTAGTAAAAGTTATGGTGAGCACATGCAGTAATGCTTTATTGTTGACGGATGTGAGAAAGGATCACCCATGTGATTTCAAACAAAGAAAAGCATAGATCAGAAATCCATACCCATCAACCAAATACTTTTGCATGTTATCCTGGAACTTATGATTCATCTGGTAGCTCACCTCCTTTCGTCTACATACAAAGAAAAACCGTGAGAGGTAGGAATTGGCTAATTTACCATGCACCAACAAGCTTGCAGCGATAAGCAGTAAGCACAGCAGTCACTGTAGCAGTAAACGTTCAATAAGAATTTCGCAGTATCTCCAGAGAAGTCTACAGCAAAGAGGCAGTTAATATGATTAATCAAATCATTACAAATCCTTGTTTCTCTACCCTAAGTGATATAGTATAAATATCTTCGAAAACTAGCAACCATACCAAGCCATTAATCTACATAAGACTGTATATCTATTCAAACATACCATTCCCTCATCATGTTTGAAGCATATTTCATAAGACAATCTCTATTTTTTTTATAAATGTATGATGATCTCTTTAGGCCAAGGTAAAGGTATAAGTGCCATTGGACAACCAATCAGTGCCCATGTGTAAGTTTTTGCATCCAAATACATTATCATAATTTAACAACATAACCATCAAGAGTTCAAGCCTCGAGGTACCAATGAACATATAAATACTGATCACATTCCGTGTCATGACAACTATTTCATCCTAAACATGTAAAATGTTGGTAGAATAGATGAAGAAACTACTGTGAATACATTGTTACAACCACACATGTTACCAATGATGTAAAGTTGCACACTGAATATACTGTATAGAGAAAGCCATTTAGCTATCATAGGAAGCATACAAATATGTGGATGTATACATTATTGATTGCCATAGGCCAAAAAGTTTTGGCAAAATTTTAGCAACATGCTATCTGTGAAAATCTAAGCTCCAATGAATGCAGAACAAGGTAAATTTATGAAATCAGAACACCAGAACAACTCAACAAAGGCGAGATACATATAACCCCTTCTGAGTTCGAAACGATTCACTAATAGCTGATCAAGTCCAAGTGAGTTACGGTCTGCTCAGACTTCAAGTTGAAGCCATAAATACCAAGCATCCATGGAGATAGATGGTATCTTACTTATCCCGCACTTCGACAAAGACTCTGAGTTGGAGCAGCTTATCAATTGCGACCCTGTGCTTGGCAGCGTATCCCTCGCGTACCCACTCTTCCATAGCTGTGGCAGTCACCGGTGCCAACACGTACAGCATCTGCAGTGCATACTTCTTCGCCAGTGGTGGGAGTGACCTGCAAACTGAACCGAATCAAGATGAAGAGAACACTTAGAACAAATAATGCACTGCAGAGAATGTGGATTTTGGACCTGAGTACAGCCTCACAGATGAAGGCCGAGTCATAGAGCATGTCGAGCTTGGAGGCAGGCAGTGCAGCCACCATGTCCATGAAGTTCCGCGCTACAACCATTACCTGCGGCATCTTCAAAGCACCTGCGCAGAACAGAGGGGATGGATTCATATCCGAGTTCGTATCGTCCCGTAATTGAGTTCGCATCAGGCAATAATTGATAATTGAAGAGGTAGCTAATAACCGAGCAGGAGATCCAGAAGAAATACTTGCAACGAGAGGGGCGTGGTTGGATCCTCTGCAGTCCCCGGTGCTCGGCTTGGTGGTGCTCGGCGAGGAGGGGAGGGGTGGCTCCGCGACGAACGGCGAGGAGGGAGCGGCGCTGCTCCAATACGGCCGACGAGGAGGGGCTGCGCTGCCCCAAGACGACCGGAGAGGACGGGGGCGGGGCGGGGCGGCGCGGCTTGGTGGGGCGAGGAGGGGAGGCGCGGCGCGGCTCCAGCTGATGGCACAACCATACAGCACCTGAAATTCCTCAAAAAAAAAAAACAAAAAAAAACAGCACCTTTTGCTAAATACTACTGTGAACCGGTAGATCAAGCCACTTCTGCTTAAGTATGATGTTTCTTAATTTTCGAATCATAATAATGTCATTGGTGTAATTTAATCCTGAGAGCATCTCCAAAAGCATAGCTAATCTGGATTTGTTTAGGTAAAATAAAAAAGCGAAGGTGAAAACATGACCCATCTATTTTTTTACATTACTTGTAAAACTATAAATATGGCTAGGATTATACCTGAGCTCTTAGAGACGCTCTTAGGATCTACAATAGATTATGGGAAGAACTTGGTTTTGATGAACTCTAGGTAGGTTAGCAATTGATCTAACTCTCCAGCGGCGACATGTATCGGTCGATCACTCACTCGTTTCCCATCCATGGATCTAATACCTATCAATTTTATTGCTCTTCTATGTAATTTTTATTTTCCCTCTTTGTTTCATTTTGTTGCTTGCTCAGTTCCTCACAATTGGTACTAAGAGCCAGCGACTCTTGGCAACAAAAGTTGTGTTCTTCCATGGCCAATTCTCTGGATCTTGTGCGGTCAGAGTGGTGGTTGGAGGTTCCAGCTCACCCGTGTGAAAATCCCTCCCTCCCACCTAGATATGAGGAAACCACCCAACTTAGGGTAAAACCTTCATTTGAGTGATGAAAAAGAAGGGATGATGGGACCTTCAATTTCAAGCAATTAGACGAACAATTTGATCTAAATCAGCAAGAACCCTTTGAGCACAAGAATCAAACTGATGTATAGGCAAAATCAACACAGTGGATAACCTCTACCTCAATGGAACCAACAGCAGCACTAAGAGAACAATATGTTTTCTCAGCACAAAGTAGCAGCAGGAGTTCCACAACTAATTTTCCCTGAGTTTTCTGGTGATGATCCTAATGCGTTGATCATGAAAGTGGTGAAAATATGGTTGGTGTCTCATATTAGCAAAGAGTCTAAGTGGTTGTACTATGTGTTGGTGTGTCTTTACTCTTATAGATGTCCATAAGCGCATGAAAATATTGATGTAACACTTCACTCGAAAGTATTTAGGCCATCATATCCACAGGGAACAGAGTATAATTATGTTCTAACTAGATTGCCTCTAGGATATGGGAAAGATAGATTGGCTAAAGATAGTATAGTTCTTTCTAATGAAATTTTGAAAGTCAGGAATTTCTATCTATCTTTTGCTTGCTTCGGTGACCTAGTATGATATTTTGAAAAACCCTTAACATATAAAAACATTGCTCTAGTCTCGGTAGAGAGAAATGCACAAGACATGTAAAGTTGAGCCGAATGTCAGGAACTGTCACTCCCCAACACCAACCTCTAATTCTACTAAGAACATGAACAGACGAATGGAATTTCTAAGCCTCGATTCCACATCTGCACCCGGAAAGAGACTTATTCTTTGTGCCATGCAGGGTTACCCGTATCCCAGGGGCCGTACACCATAATACCAAACATGCATATCCACAAGCAATCAATATCAAGAAATTACTTAACGAAGAATTTATCAAAATAAGAACTTGAATACTCACTCAAGTATGCGAATCAGGGGCGGATGCAGCCCATATCATCGGGGTCAGCTGACCCCGATAAATTCCTGTAAATTATAAAGGAATCACTGTTCATTAATACTAATGACCCCTATCTACTAATGAAGCTGACCCCGGTGCTCTCCATTCCTAGATTCGCCCCTGATGCGAATCCAACGAGGTACAAAATTGAAGGAGGCGAAGAACAATCCAATCAAACTTGAATCCTCTTCTAACCATGCTCTAATTAGTCTCTAATGTCCTTCTAATCACTCCCTCACACACTTCTAATCCTATACAACAATGAACTTCTTTCCTCTTCCTTCCCTCCTAGAACTATCTCTTCTGTTGTGGATGATTCAACTTTGTAGAATGAGGAGGTCTGTCTCTGCTCATATAGGCCTCATAGATCGGTTGTAGGTGATCCATATATGGTAGTCAGTGTTTCCGACATTGGGAATTGCCTAGGAACCGCCTCTAGAAAAAAAAAAACGCGAACAGCGCAATGGTCACTACAAGAAATCAGTGACTTTTTGACATCCTATTATGTCATAATATATAGAATTTATGCCACAATTTAGGTTTTATGACATCTAGGTGACAAAAATCTAAACGTCAAAAAGTCACCGTCATAAATTCCAGTTGTGACGTATGTGTACATTATGTCATAATTTTATGACATGAGTTTTTTTTTCATATAATTTTGTGACATTAGATTTAGTGTCACAACATTCTAGATCTTGCCATGTAGACACATGCCACATAGGATCAAACGCTGATGTGGCGATGACATGGCAGAGGTAAAAAAAAAACGTCACAAAATGAAATTTAGCCTGCTAAAGCCCACATAGCATTTTGGGCTGTGAATAGCTGGCCCATTATTTCATTTTCGATTTTTTTTGCCAATTTTGTTTGGGCTATTGCTGGTCGGCCCAACCCATTGATTTTTTTTTACCAATTCAATATTTTTTCCCATACCAAATCACCTCAATTCAGCTTCAGTACACATTTGAATTTAGATTCAACATTTTCAATATCAAACATTCCACATTTATCGTAATATGCAGTACCACCCATATTACACTGGATTTCAGCAAATTCCAGCCAATGATACATGTTTTTCCTAGCTAAGCAAAAAGAAAGGTGCAACACCGAATCCAAACTTCCCCTAACTAACCAGTGAATCAATCCAACTACACGCATGAACCAGCAAGGGATCTTCACTATTCCTTGTTGTAGCAGACCTTGACATGATGAGATCATTGAGATGGATACTATTTCTTGATGCATCTGATACTCCACTGCTCTTTTCTTCTTGCTGCAGTTTTACAATTAAAAAAAATTTAAAAATCATGGTACCGTCTCTAGGCATAGAAAAAAAAATTTGCTACAGTACCAGCCATAAAAAAAAGAGACTGCTATATACCAAAAGCAACTGGAACTAAAACGAAACCCTTCAGATAATACAAGTGTAAAAAACCGAAAATGAAGATACCGTTTATGAAAGAAACATTTTAGTACTTTTTTTCTTTTCCCTTTGAGAAAAAGGTCTTCAAGTTTCTCTCAGCCTGCAGACAATGGCGAATTTGCATTAGTATACAAATGTGCAGAAATTTATGTTAGCAAGAGAATGGATAGAAAGATTAAACAAATTTGAGTAAACACATACAGTGTCACAGGCTCACACAAGTACAGTCACTCATCCTTTTGGAAGGAAAGCCAAATGTAAAAGTTCACATACTAGTGGGCAAACATAATCTTTTCTCTGATGGAATACTCAGAAAGTATGTGTAACAAATGAACCGATACTACTACTTCTACTATATAATCTTTTCTCTGATGGAATATTCAGAGAGTATGTGTAACTAATGAACTGATGCTACTACTTCTACTAGAACCTATGCTACTTCTACTAGAAAGCATGGAATATTCAACAAAACATTAATCACGTACTACAAACTCGATGCTCACTGCTGATACCCATTAAGTAATAGAACCAGAACTAACAAATCCAAAACTAACAGATCAAGAATAGACCAAATGAGCAGATCAAGCACCAAGAAATCACAAACAAGCTGCACTAAATGTAATAGTTGCTAACGAGGTATTGAAGAGAAGCAGTACAAACGCTACCTTGTTCTGTGAATGGATTAGACGGAACCATCGATGTTGATACATTCTGCTGCTGCAAAATCTGCTCCAAATCCGAAGTCTCTGCATCCAAAAAGACTTTCAGAGAAATATAATATTTCTTACAGAATGTTAGCTGATAATAGAAAAATTTGAGAACAAACAACAACAGTTGAAGGAGCTCAATCCACGGTGAGGGGAGGGAAGATGCAGCAGCTGTGGCCCACTTGTCCTGTGTCGTGGAGCAGTTCCAGGCATCTCGCTCGCCTGGCGCAAGGGACCGAGTAGCAGCAGTAGCCCTCTCGTGACGGAGGGGAGCGAATGGGAAGGAGGTGTCGACGGGGCTCCATCTAGATCTGACCCGATGGGGGCTGCGAGCCTCGACCAGCGCTCGAGCCGATGGTAGTGGTGGAGCTTGGAGAGCTCGTCGTCTTGGGTACGCGTCTTAGCTCGTCTCGGGAGAAGCGCGTTGCTAGAGGCGCAGCACCTTCCGTGGCCCCCGGGAGGAGCGCGTTGCTGGCGGCGGCGGCGCCATCCGTGGCCCCGGGGAGGAGCGCGCATCTGGCGGCGGCAGCGCCATCCGTGGCCTCGGGGAGGACAACGCTGCGGCGACGGTGGGTGGCGAAAGGAACGTGCAGGAGACAGATGGGAAGAGGGCGGCGGCGGGGCTGAGGACGAGGCGGAGCGGATCTGAGGAGGGGAGGTGGGGAGAAAACGAAAGAGGTAGGTATGACCGGGCAGCCGCAGCTCTAGGGTTTGAGTCGATTGTGATTTATATGTGTTAGATCAAATCAAGTTCGTTGAATCGGAGGTGAACGGCTGGGAGTAGTTGGGCCTTGGCAGAAAATAGGCCTGGCAAGGTTTCCCGGTCTGGCAACAACCCAGAGTCAGGTTTATGGCCCATTTGTTATTATTTTCTGATTTTCAACTAAGTAATCCATCGTTGTGCAACAACTTACTAAAATATTTTATTTTAAATATCTCAAGATATTTTTAAATGAAATATACTAGACAAATAATGTTTTATAGGAGTTTCAAATTTTTTTGAAATTATTTACTATTTTCTACCAATTAAATGATTTTCTGTGTGGTTATCAAATTGATTCTAAATTGAACTACAGGTGCATCTAATAAATATGAAACAATTACAAAAAAAACCGTATTTAGCATCATATATTACATTCTAGTCTATTTGCTGGAGATAGGTAAAAAATTCAATTATCTTCTATAAATAATTGAACCTTCTTTAACCAAATTATCATATAATAATTACAATAATATCTGAACATGGTAAAAAAATCTAAAATTTGACATGACGATATAGTTTTGGTCCATAATCATCTCATAAAAGACTAATGTAGATTTCATAAAATGAGTTAATACATTGTTTACGAAAAAGATATATCTCTCACATAGTTTCTTATAACTCAAGTCAAACTTTGGGATTTGAACGCTTTTTATTACTTTTTACCTTCAATGCATGTTAATTGTTGGATACAACATTACATTTAGGATAATATTAGGAAATACGAAGTCAGATTACCCATTGTTCTACAAAAACATGCTTTTCTCTTATCAACTAAATTACAAGAAAATAAGTCATATAAAATCGGTCCAAAAAATAGCAATTAATATACAAATAAACACTCTAAAATTAAACATATAATTTTAGAAAAAAAATCTAAAAAAAGAATCATTAAATTTGGAGTCCCTATGAGGGAGAAATACCAATTACAAAGTTTTGTTCCGGATTTAAAACAGAAAGATGAACGACATTGATGTTCTTGATCTCACTCCACCCTCACACTCTCACTGACGTGTGGGCCTCAATTCTCATTGGCGCTCGGAGTCGCCAATGTCACGCGCGACGGCGCGAGCACCGAGCAGGAACTCCGTCAAAACGATATGCGGTGTAAACATTACCTACAATAGTATTTATAAAAGAAAATAACACATCTAGACACTAAGTAACAGGTGGCCTTGTGGTTGGCGTGCACCACTCGCAGCTCAAAGGTCAGGGTTTGAATCCCCTTTTCTACATCTTGTTTTTGAAGATTTTATGGGTGCCGAAGACATGGCTTGGTGCGGCCCCCTTTTCTACATCTTGTTTTTGAAGATTTTATGGGTGCCGAAGACATGGCTTGGTGCGGCCTGGTGACGTGGACGTGGCCGGTCCACATGGGACATGGCTCCTGCGACTGGGTGACCTCACTGCCTGGGGCCGGTCGACGTGGCGCTCACCTGGCAATTGCAATTTATGCTTAACAGGAGGAAGCATAAAATGTATATAAAACGAATATAACCCCTAGTTCTCATGGTGGCCAATGCAGCTCAGTGGTTTGATCTGAACTATCCTGGGAATGAGGTTTTGGGTTCGATTCCCTCCCTCCTCTATTTCTTCCTCTATTTCTTTTGATTGTTGAATTCGAAATAATGAGTGTTTGAAAAAAATAAAAGAAAAACCCTTTCTTTTCCCTCCTTTTTCTTTCCCTTCTTTCGGCCCGGCCCAGCTCTCTCTCCTTCTTTCCCTGCGCGCGGCCCAGCTCAGCCCACCGCGCCAGCCGGCCTCCTCTCTTCTCTCCACCGCTGACACCCCGGCCCCACGCGTCAACCGCGTCTCCCACCTCCTGCTGCGCCCAGCCGAACCAGGTTCGAACCCGAGCTGGAGTCCGCGCCGAGGCCGCCTCCTCTCTTTGCTTGGCGCGCACGCCGATGCTGCCTCCTCTCTATAAGAGCTCCGCCAGCTCCCTAGCTCCCCCTCGAGTCCCACCACAACCCTAGCCGCCAAAGTTTCAGCGCCGCAACCCTAGCCGTGCTGCCAATCCGCTGTTTCATCGGCTTACCGTCGCCAAGAGCCTCCCCCGGAAGCTTCGTCGTGCGGTGAGGAGCTCACCCAGCCTTTTCTCCCTCTTTCTCCCGCTCTGTCTTGTGCGCACGACCTGACCGTCGCAACCGAGCCGCCGCCGCTCGACGCCAGCCGCCACCGTCACCCGATCCTCATCCACAACCCCTAAAACCGATACCCCATCTCTCCTTCTCTCTCCCAAGCCAATCGCGGTGAGCTTTGGAACCCCCTAGCGCCAGATTTGCTCAACGCCGGCGATGTTCCAGCGAAGGGCCGCCGCAACCGCCAACTTCGACGAGCCGAGCCGCCCAGAGCGCCCACCGCCGCTAGATCTAGATCCAACAGCCCAGATCGGATTCGATCTAAAACCAGCCGCGTACCGGTCAGCCTGTTGTTTTTGCAAAAGAGCCCCTGCCATTTTTGGAAATCAACCCACGGTCCAGATCTATTAAAAAATAATTGCAGTTTAGTCCTTTTTCTTCTGTTCTAGCCCCTGAGCTTTTGTAAAACAGAACCTGCCGTCCTGAGCCGTCGTTTTACTCTTTATCCCTCGAGTTTTTATACAAAATTATGTTTTAAGCCCTTGGTTTCTTTGATAAACAGAAGCCTAAAACTTTCACCAGCAAGCCCCTAGAACCCGTTTTATGCGCCGTTTCTTCGTTTTAACTCCGATTTGAGTGATTTTTGCGCTCATGTGTTCGTATTAAAGCACACAATAATTCTAAAGCTTTCTTTTTATCATATTTTTTTTATGTTTGGTGTACTGTTCTAATTAAACATCGAGCCGTTCGAGTTCACCAACGATCCCTTTGCCGAGGAGCAGGTGCAGCAGCAGTTCATTGAGGACGGCAAGTATAACACAGATAATCTGTGTTATCTATAAACCATTTAATCATACAATTCATGTGCATGAGTCTAACTTTGTTATACATTTAGATTGTTACTAGTCTTTACCTTATTCCTTGTTTACCCGAGTTTTATACATTATGGTTAGCCTTTGCTACGTGCTGCGAATAATATTTATTTAATTGTTAAATATTGAATTAATGGTTCATTTCAATGATGGTTAAAAGATGTTTTTTATCAACATGGTTCTGGGAGCTAGAGGATGTGCTTCGTGCTTTGTTCTAGTGTCTCCATAAGGTTTGGTCTAAGGAATTAGAGCATGTGCTTCGTGCTTTGTTCTAATGTCTCGCCGTAAGGTCCGGTTCTTAAAAGCGGTAACCCAGGAACTTGTTCGCTGCCGTCGGAACTATAATGGCTCTGGTCTTGGATAATTAGCTTGTACGTCTCTAGCTCGCCAGTGGTTACCGAAAGGCGTATGTGGGGAGCATGGGTGAGAGTATAGTTTGATCAATCGAGGACGAATTTATCCGTTGGCTATGTCTCGTTAGGCAAAGTCCCGTGTTGTAAACGCCCGATGTATGACAGCTTCACACGTTGCGATGATTGTGCTCTCACTCCGGGCGCCATTGACCCCCTCACGTTGCGCCCTGAGCGTATGTCAATCTCGATGCCTTGGGTTATGCTGCCTATGTTGAACCAAAACGACTACTGTGCTTGTTAGGGTGTTTTGTGAAAGTCCTCGTAGCATAAGTTCTTTTGGATTTATGTGACCAACGGGTAAAGGACGAAACCTTTGCAGAGTGTATATCTATCATGATAGCTGTAAGATCACGGTCATGAGCGTCTTGGATCCTTTTTATTAGAAGATGATGTTAGAGGATGATGTCGGTATATTCTATAATTAATTATATATTATTTTTATTGTGTTTATAATTAGGATTCTACTCATATGTAGTAATTTGGATGATAATAAAATGAAACAACTAAAAGTGCTTATGCAGTTTAACCGTGTCAAGCCTTTTGTTCTTGCATGACCCGTGTTATACTTATTAAGTAAGATGGTTTACTTACACTTGCAACTATCCAACAAAATCCCGGATGGGTAACAGATGGGGAAGTGAATGATCAGCCGCTCGCTGAGTTTCCGGAGGATCTGCCGTATTTCTAGCTGTGTTCAACCAATCGGTACCCCTGCGGATTTGAGACTCTACTTAGTTGAGAAACGTTTAATAATATTAAGACTTCCGCTGTGTTGTTTGTGAAAGACTATGTCTTGTGTCAATCTCTGATGTAAACTATTTTATTCGAGCATTGTGTTCTCTGTGATCCATATTCGTAATCTATATGTGTTCTGTGGACATCCTGGGCACACATATGGAAGCATTCGTGTTCTTGAAAATCTGGATGTTACACCAAACAACCCATCTTGGCCTGTCTCAGCCCTCCGCTGTCTGCGCCTCTCCTCGGATGCGCAACGCATGGCCTAGCACACCACCTTCTCCTCCGATGACACGCGGTGCCAGGGCGAGCGCATCACATCCTCCGATGTGTGGCGTGAGGCCGAGCTCGAGGTGGTGAGGAGGGGGCACAACGTAGATCTAGCATAGGAAGGTGGCCGCGGCAGCGTGGCTTGAGGGCGTGGCGCGTCAATTGCAACCTGAAGGGCGCTGCGCGGCGCCGGCGTGCGGGCGTCAACGGCCAGGCGACTGCGGATCTGGCGGCGGCAGCCCTAGATGGGACTGGCGATCCCGTGGATGGGCTCGTCGGACCCATCAAGGGGTTTTCTTTTTTTCTCTTATTAACGGAGGCGGACACCCATCCGTCTCCAAAAATGGCTCATTAACAGAAACGCCAGCTCAGAGACGGATGAAAAACCGCCTCCGAAAACCTTTTTTGTCTGTCTTTGAAATTGCTTTTTGTAGTAGCGTGGGAAAGAGTTATTTTTGCATGGGGGTTTGTAGTAGTGTGGGAAAGAGTTATTTTTGCTTGGGGGACAGGGGAGTACTTGCTTTTGGAGGTCACTAATTGATTAATTGATCCTTAGCATGTTTAATTAGAGCAAGTGATTAGCCGGGTACTTTGTGATGGGCTTCCTTTCTATTGTCTATTTATATTGCTTCCGCATTGTTTTGAGAATTTCTAGTCGCTTGTAAGATGAGTTCGTCACTAATTAACTCGTGTCAACCTGACCACTACAAGATTCTGACGCCTCCCCTCCCTCTCCCCCTCATGGCGTTAGTTAGGAAAGGATATGCGTGGTGCCATGTGAAAATAATAAAATGGACATTCTGAATGTGAAATCGCTGTGCGTTTGACGAGCCGTGCACGGTGCAGCAATAGACGAAAAATTTAAATGAAGATTTCGATCGATCAGAGTTGACAAGAAATAACTTATACTATCCAACTGTCGTGTCGAAATGATATTTACAGATCATGTTGATCAGCATTCAGCAGACACAATACATTGCTTAATATATGTGGGGAATTCTCTTCTTATATATATAGTTATAATTATTAAGAAACCCGACAAGTCACCCATTACTTCTTGCATCACCACGACAAGGACGATCGACAACAATATTTTTCCCTCTTTAATTTCCACGCTGCAACCTTTATGTTTCCATTGGTGATCTAGCCAGAAAGCTCATCAAGTAACAAAAATGGCGTCTTCGATAATGCCTGTTACCCTCTCCGTTCTCCTCCTCATCATGTGCCGCCCGTACACCCTCGCCGTGTCGGCCAGGCAAGCTTCCGGCTGCTACAAGCGCCTGTTCAGCTTCGGCGACTCCATCTCCGACGCTGGTAACCTGGGCATCGTGAACCCCAACATCTCCGCCTTGGCGTTCCCCTACGGCGAGACCTTCTTCCACCGCCCCACCGGCCGCTGCTCTGACGGCAGGCTCATCGTTGACTTCGTTGGTACGGTAACAACACTAGCGGCTCGTTCATATGTTCATCGGCCCCTCGTCATGTGTTTGTATGCTTTAATTTGCAGCGGAGGAGCTGAGGCTGCCGTTCTTGAAACCGTTCCTCGCCGGGAAGACGGTGGAGGACTTCCGGCAGGGGGTGAACTTCGCGGTGGCCGGCGCGACCGCGCTGAGCCAGCAGTTCTTCGGGGACATGGGGCTGGACGTGAGCAGCATCCCGCCCTTCTCGCTGGACGTGCAGGTGGAGTGTTTCAAGCGCGTGCTCCACATGTTGGGCCCAACGGAGCAAGGTATGTACTATGTAGTGGCTGACTAACGGGTGCATATGCCATTAGGGAAAGCTCTCTGGACAAATTTACTATGTTAATTGTACGCCTGACGATGACATGACTTGCGTGTGTTTACCTTGTGCAGAGCGGAAGGAGATCATGTCCAGCTCTCTACTCATTGTGGGGGAAATTGGGGGCAACGACTACAACCACCCTTTCTTCCAGAACCGATCTTTCAGCGCCGAGATCAAACCCCTGGTTCCAAAGGTTATAGAAAAGATCGAAAACGCCATAAAGGTAACTGACTAATATATAATCAATCAGCAGGCCCCTTGTTATGGTCGACAATGTGGTAACAAACTAAAATATATCAAAATTATAAACTGAATTTGGGTTCCAACAAACACTGAAGAATGGTGGTAGCTCCGATCCCGTGTTACAATTTTATAATTTGGTACCTTCAGATGACCCCTGGAAAATAATCAATTAAGCTCATCATATGTATACATTGTACATCAAGTGTTGATCGGCCTCGGAGCAAAGACAATCGTGGTCCCCGGGAACTTCCCTATAGGCTGCGTGCCGACGTACCTGACCTTGTTCCAGAGCTACAATCCTAGCGACTACGATGCCTTTGGGTGCATCCGTTGGCTCAACGACTTCGCCGAAGAGCACAACCGCGCGCTGCAGCTCATGCTTGAGCGCATCGTCCCCCGTAACGACCCAACCGTCACCGTCGCCTACGGTGACTACTACGGCGCCGTCCTGGAGATCACCCGTAGCCCTCAGAAGCACGGTAGGTATCATCATCATATAGCATATGTCAAGTTCTTTGTTCTCCAGGCAGGGAAAGATCATACCATTTATATATGTATAAAACAATTGGCAGGGTTCAGGAAGGACGTTGTTCTGACCGCGTGCTGCGGCGACTGCACCAGCCATAAGCCCGGCAACGCCACGTCGATTCATCTGTGTCCTGACCCGTCCAAGCACATATCCTGGGACGGCCTCCATTTCACAGAAGCTGCGTACAAGTTCGTGGCGCGTGGCATACTGGACAGACCATACGCTGCAGTCGTCCATCCTATCCAAATGCAGATACAAACAAAGCCTCTTGGACTATTACATTACAAAGCATATATATGAATGCTCGAGAAGCGGTTGCGTATGTGTTGCACTTTGATCAGGCAGTAAGAGTGTTTAGGCCTGGGGGTGTTGTTTTCATGACAATCACAAATTAAAACCTGATGACGCCTAGAAGACCTGGTATGTGCGTGCAAATAGTCATGCTCAGTTGCTCATATAGGGTATCTCGCGAGCCACCAGCACTGGTCCCCTTCCGGCACCTTGTGGGCCGGAGCAAGTAGGATCCATACCATCGATCCTAAGAAACAAGATCAACATTGCGAAACGATGGCTGGATGACTTTCTCAAGGAAAGCAGGAATCGAACGCCAGTAGAAGACTTAATGTAGTTGTCTGTTCGGTGTAGTAGCTAGGATATCTTTTGTTGGTTTGAGGTGTCTTAGCGCTTGACTGTTTCGTTTTGTGTGTCTCAATGTAAGCTGGTATCCCCAGCCACTTCTGTACTGAACTCGTTATATTCTTTTTATAAAAACAGGGTAAAACTTTTATCTAAAAGGGGTTTCTCCATACCAATTATTTTTGTATTGGAGATTTATTTTCTCCTCTCAATGAAGGCGAGGAGGTAGGACAGATTGAGCCTCAACATGACGACTCCAACGAAGATGATGGCGGCAGCTATGTCGTCAACAACTTTCTTGGTATGACAACATGGAGATTTAGGTACGTTCCTAGACGGCAACATCATACCGGGAATGATATTGCCACCATTGAATAATGTTTTTGGTCTCTTCTTAGTTTTGTTGTGGTTAGACCTGACCACAATGAAAGATAAGTGAGAATAAATTTGCCCCTTAAGCCGAATAATTTTGGTTTTAGTTGGGAAGATTTGGCTTGATTTTCCTTATTCTTCACTGGTAGAAGAAAGAATAAGGAAGACACAAGAAGGAATTCCGCCTATAGGAATGTTTGTCCTCACTCCTTGGTCACATATTCTCAGCCTATTTGCTAATTGTTTGCATGTGCGGCCATTTATATGGATATTTATATAGGTTTGGGATTGACAAGTGAAATATAGAATGTGTGAGTACCATGTACATCAGATTGATTGTAACATGAGAATGTACTTAACTACAATTTAATATAATTCTTCTTTCAACTAAAAAAAAGTTGCTCGTATGGGGTGCATTGGGTTACCTGGCTAAAACTCAGCCAGGCTCCAGCAATGCAGGTGGCACATGTAGTAGCTTGACCAAGCCAGGCTTAAGCACCTGTGGCCTCCCACCTAGTTCTCCTTATGCAAGCGCTCGGTTCGGTAGCACACGAATATATAACTAGCCCCTTCTGCTAGGGTTACCGCCGGACGCTACTGTTCACTCGTGCGGTGCCTCCACTCACCTCTCTGCTCTCAATCAGCTCGTCTCAAGTCACCTTGGTCACCACTAGGGAAAACTGATCTGATCTAGTCTTACCAGATTCTCGTACCCTACGGATGGACAAGCTAAAGACTAGAGTCAAGCACAAGGCACCCCAGGACATTTGGACAGATCCCAATCTTGCTTATGCCGGATATAACTTATGTTGGACTGGTCTTGTGGGTCCTTTCATTGTTTTGAGCATTTCTAGGATGGGATATTTTTATTTTTTATGCTCATTTGTCTCAAATATCACCACGTGTTCCTGAATTCAACAAAATACAAAATACAAGTGAAACCAAGTTAGGCTAAACAAAATATGCTAGTAAAGTAGTACTTTACCTGAGATGTTAATGGTAAATTCCATCACTTAAGGACCGTTATTAACATACACACGCATATCAACTCAACCACGAGTATGAGGCTTCTTCGTACTAGCACTCGGGGGGTATGTTCCTTGTACATCGGTTCCTCATTCAATGGTCCAACAACGACCATTATCGGCTGCTCAGCCGGTTGCTAATCCGCCTCCATCGAAGACCAAGTGTCGCCGATGCAGCAATCCTACCCTGCTAGATTAACAAAATGATGCTGCTCAACAAGCTAGGCTCATGGGACAAATAGCCGATATGATTTAGAGTTGGTTCTGCTTATGTCCTAAATAAAACACATACATGCATGTATCGGAGGCCATACCCAGAAGATTATGATCTGCTTCCTTACACGCCTCGATACAAAGTACCTTAGTTCAAGTTTTCTGGACAAGACAATGAATGTAGTATGGCGTATGGACCATGTTAGCCGATTCATGGCACCATGCGGAGATGTTGGTGCTTTAGATTCTATTACTAGTGTTGACTATTTTGTCATTATCTAGGGTGGCTTTTAGTTGGTTTACATCATTATAGATGAACTCCATCATTTATTGGGCAATCTAGAGAGATAGTTTCACAAATTTTTCTTTTGCTGAACTATATTCTTGGATTTATGCCATAAAGCCAGTCGGATTGGATCCAATGGGTTTGAATGGAGTTAATTCATTAGGGTTATAGAGTCTTAATGGGCCACAAACATTGAAGGCCTATTAGTGATGTCTACATAAAGAGAAGTAAGGATTTTGGGCTTAACCCTAACACCGCTACAACATCGCCGCCATACAATACCGGCGCCGTTACAGTACCCCTAGTGAACGGTAATAACCGTAGGGTTAATAGTGCTACGTTGCTACTCACATCTACATTCTCTGGATTGCCGTCGCTCGTGAGGTGCTACTACACTTCGCTCGGCGTTCCATCCCCGTATGTGTGGATACCTTGGAGGTGCTATGTTTGAAGCACAAGGACGAACCGCATGTGAAAGGACCAGGCAGGCATAAACAACTGCACTGTCTGCTACCTCGACGCGCTCTACTACGTTGAGATAGTTCCGCTACATCCGCGCATCTCATGGTACTCCCTTGATCTATTACAGCAGTAGTTCCTGGTTTATGGGGTAGAAATTTTAGTTGTTTGCTAGCGTAGCCTCCCCATAAAACTCTACTTATACAAGACCCGTCTTACAGATTTCACAGCACCGAAGGAGAAGAACGATAGAGAAAGCCATTTGGTTATCATAGGAAGCATGCAAATATGTGGCCGAAGTGCAAACTAAAATATTTTTATATATGCTTTATTGATTGCCATGGGCCAAAAAAGTTTTGGCAAAAATTTAGCCAAAAAAAAATCTAAGCTCCAATGAATGCAGACATAAGGCAATTTGTGAAATCAAAACACCAGAATCACTCAACAAAGGCGAGACACATAGAGTTTGAAAGGATTCACATATATGGCTGATCAAATCCAGGTGAGTTACGGCCTGCTCATACTTCAAGGTAAAGCCATAAATACAAAGCATCCATGGATATAGATGATATTTACTTATGGAAACAATATTTTTTTTTTTACCATCCAACTCTTGCCTCAGTTTGGTTTTGTCCATCAAATTTCAAAACCCGATATCTTGTGGCTATCCAACTATCAAAACCGTTCAAATTTGGTCATCAAGCTATTTTGATGGGTGGATTTAATTTTTTATTTACAAATTAGTCCTTACTTCTTAAAATACTTATTACTTTTTACTCGTACCTCCAATTTAGGTGACTCTTACCGGTCACTCGTTCCCAAAATAAGAGGTACATGTAAAAAGTAATAATCATTTTAAGATCTAAGAACTGAATTGTAAATAAAAAAATTAAAACCATTCATCAAAATAGCCTTATGGCCAAATTTAAACGGGTTTGATAGTTGGATGGCAAAAAATATCTGGTTTTGAAGTTCGATGGTTAAAATTAAACTGAGACAATAGTTGGATGGTAAAAAATAGACCTTTTACTATACTTATCCAGCACTTCGACAAAGACCCTGAGTTGGAGCAGCTTATCAATGGAGACCCTGCGCTTTTGGCAGCATATCCCTCGCGTACCCACCCTTCCATAGCTGGGGCAGTCACTGGTGCCAACACGTACAGCATCTGCAGTGCATACTTGGCCAGTGGGAGGAGTGACCTGCAAACTTTACTGAATTAAGATGAAGAAAATACTTAGAACAAACAATGCACTGCAGAGAATGTGGATTTTGGACCTGAGTACAGCCTCACAGATGAAGGCCGAGTCACAGAGCATGTCCAGCTTGGAGGCAGTCAGTGCAGCCATCATGTCCATGAACTTCCGCACCACAAGCATTACCTGCGGCATCTTTAAATCACCTGCGCAGAACAGAAGGGTTGGATTGACCTTTAAAACAACAATCATATCCGAGTTAGCATCATCCCGTAAGAGTATGTTTAGTTCATGGGATAGGATAGGATGGAACCATTCCATCCTATTTTTTCTATTGTTGGTTTTCAAGGACTCATGGGATGGAGCCATCCCTCCGGTGAGAATATTCCTTAAGGCTTTGTTCAGTTAGTCATGGATTAGTTGGATTCCATATAGAATGAGTGGGATTGAGTCCATAAGACACTTGTAAAGGATTCAATCCTACTCTATCCATATGGAACCCAACCATTCTATGTGTAAACGAACAAGCACAAAGTAGGGGGTGAGCTCGTTCTCTTTTCTTGCCCGGACGTACTCATCCCAGTTGGACTACGTCTCCTTCCGTTCGGTCATCTCTCTCGGAGCTCTCCTGGTGCGCATGCCGGCCTGGCGGGTGCTGGCAGCAGACTCGCGGGCTGCGCTGCCGTAGGGCGCAGGCGGTAGCAGCTCGCAGTTAGTAGTCGTGCCGTGCGCGGGCGACCGCGAGGCACACACAGCGGCGTGCAGGCGCAGCACTGCTGCGAGTCGCATGCAGGAAGAGATGCAAATTGAGTAATGATCAAACAATTTCTCATCAAAACACAAAGGAAAATCAATAGCAGATCAAGATCCAAGCGAAGTACAGACAAAGCAATGCAATTATCCATGAACATTCAGACCAGGGAAAGCAAAATTTGAGCCACCGCTAGCTGTCAAACAGGCGCTGGGACCCTGGCCTTCCAATCTTCCATCGATTCACCGAGGCTTCGATTCGGCGGGGCAGCAACGTGAGCGGCTGCGCTGCTAGGGTCGGCGGAGGAGATGGGCTGCACGGCAGCGGAGGCAAGCGCAAGTTGTATAGTTAACGGAATATGGATCCTTTGGTCCTTGCCCCTTGAACCAAACGTAGCACTGGAATCATTCTGTCCCTCCAACCAAACATTAAAATTGAACCATTCCATCTTTATTCTAAGAATGGAATGGTTCCATCCCAACTCACACTCCAACCAAACACACCCGATCTAAGTGAATTTGTGTCAAGCAATAATTGAACAGGCAGCTAACAACCGAGCAGGAGATCCAGAAGAAATTACCTGCAATGAGAGAGGCGTGGTTGGATCCCCTGCAGTCCCCGGTGCCCCACGGCGCCTGTCAGGCACTCAGGCTCCAACTCTGTTAAATACTGTGAATCGAGGATAGCCGTCCATCAGTCATTCAATAGAGAAGATCAAGTCACTTCTTTTAGCGGTTAGTGTGTAATGTAATCCTACGGAGCATCTCCAAGAGTGCCCAGTACTTATAACAAAAAAATTAGATATAATCAATAAAATAAGAACCAACTCCCAATATTTATCGTTGCTCAATACACGATACTTCTTTGGCACTCCCTCGGCACTCCCAATCCATGTTCTTCACCAGTTCCACAACAAATTCCATCTCGCCCGCCATCTCCGTGCCTTCATTGCCCAACACGCCTTTCTCCACGCCACTACGCAAGTAACTGCGTCGTGTTCCGAAGTCGGTCGTCACATCCCTACACACCAATCTCTGCCTCCCTCTGGTCTCGCCACCGTCGTCTCGCCACCGTCGTCGTTGCCGGGATTCCCATTGCTTTCCAATCTGGGTCCTACTAAGCCCCTGTTGCTGGCAGTTATAACTATCCTAATGGGTAGGCACCCGCAACGGGTCGCTATGACCTTACTATGGCAACCCCATGTTAGCATGAGAATATAAAATATCAAAGCGAGAAAATCGTCGCTCCATCTAGCGAGAGTCGCTAGCGTGCGATTCCATGCGAGGGGTTACCCATGCGGTTTCCAATGCCGAGCTTGCATTGAGCAGGGTTCTAGGATTTGAAATGCGAAAAATTCAACACCAAAATGGGTGGATCTCCAAAAATTCAGAAATTTCAGACCAGGATTCAGTTGTTTGACCGGTCAACGGACTACAATTTAAATGAAAAATGGCTAGAATTTGATGAAAGGTTTAGCATTCAACACGTCCCAAGTATGAAAAATGGTTAGAATTTGATGAAAGGTTAGAATTTAAGTGAAGAAGTAAGGTGATGATTCAGAAGAAAGATAGTGAAAACACACTGTTTCTATATCTGTTAGGCATTATAAAGTGGAAAATGTACAAAATGAGCAAAAAAAAGTAGGATTTATTGAGCTTTTTGTACCGAGGGAAATATGTTGACTTATATAGGCCTTAGCAATGGCAATAAAAATTGAATTTACCTAAGTATTTAGAATGATTCTGTTTCGTTTCCGTCCTCACTGAAATGGGTAATTTGGGTGAAATTCGATCGTTCTGAACCAAATCCCAGATCCCTGACATTGAGTATGCGAGAGATAGAGGGACCGAATCCCAGATCGCTGGCATTGAGTATGTGGGAGATGGAGGTAGGAGAGCAGGCGGGACAGAGTAGCCGCCGGTGTGGGCTACGTGGCCAGGCAGAGCTCGCCCAGACATGCAGTGTGAAGCGTGTCGTTTGCCTCCACATGCTACACGGCCAGGGCGGAACTCACTATCCACTGTCGGGGCCACGCCAGAGACCCCGCAGTCCAGGTGGAGTTCGTTGGGCGCCGTCCCAGGCTACGCATAGAATGGATCTCGATGGCCACCACTGTGGGCCCACGTGGCCAAGGAGGAGTTAGATGCCACCATGGCCACGCAAGGGTTGGGGGGGGGGGTGTCTTCCATATGCAATATGCATTAAAAGATGGTTACGAAGTACTTGTTGATGTACTTGAAGTTATATCTGTGCTCCATATGATGTTTCTTCCTTATAAAATTAATAATATGATGTTTAATCAAATATATTTGATATTTAAATGGCTTGGTTAAAGAAGTCTACTTGCCCAAGTTTCTCCATAAACCTTATATGTTTTCCCCTCACATATTCTTGTGCGGGGGCATGCAACAGTGGATGGGAATAGCAGCACATGTGCACACTTTTATCTACACATGTTGAACACATGTTTTATAATAAAACGCTTGGATGATTTATATTCTGTCTTGTGGTTCCAATTTCTAAAACATTTAATCCGCTTATGTGAAACTATATTTTTTTCATTTATTTGGATGATGTATATTGCTTTTCCGTGTGCTTTGTTTTAATATGTGGGCCTGTAGTAGCTATGGTGTAGAAAGGTAATGCTCCAAAATGTTTCTGATGTTCCCATGAGTTACTATTTTGTTAGAATATTATATTTGTCTGAAAAAATTATCAATATTTATTATTTGATATAATCCATGAATTTTGATTAATTTAAACAATACTAAATTGTTCTTTATTGAATTCTATTAATAATATGTTCCATAGTCTAGTATGTGTCTATAATACATGTAACGTTGTCCTGCATATATCTCTGATAACGTTTGTCTTACGGGGTTATGCCTTGTTACTTTTTTTATGTTATTTAATTTTTTGATTTGACGGATTTATTACAAGTTAGTGGTACTGTAATTTCTGCTAGCCTTTTAATAAGATTCATGATGTGCTTTACTCACTAACGTAATTGAATATATGGTTAAATAAAAGCAAAATTTCAATAGGGATGAATGGGTCTGTGTATTTCGATAGTATATCATCAAAGATTGAAATATATCAATAACCATATCAAAAGATACACAATCCTCTATAGCAAAAGGAGATTAGGTGCATTAATTTCAAATAAAATGACATCATTGCGTGACTGAGATATATAACACATATAAATAACATAGAAGAAAACCCCAAAAGTATTATTGAAAGTGTAATACAATATATTATTAAATTGTCTAGGCACCAAAAACATGTGCTTCTTGACATAGAACCATCAAAGCAAACATACATGAGAATAGGAAATATAAATGAAAATTTGTAGAAATGACAACTAGTTAACTGGTACTACCTATGGGTAAAAGAAAAAGCTAACTAGTTAACTATGCTACCATATAATTATCTGCATTGGATAATTCTTCTAGGCCATTGACTAGGACAAGGAGGCTATCATCAGTTCTGGTTTGAGATAACTAATTCTTGCACAATTGGCAAACACATACCGAGTGAAATGCATGTGATTGACATTCGTATCCCCCTACATATGAACCATCAGAGAATTTTCCTTCCAAATAACAACTCGCCTTGCACAAAGGCTTAATGCAGAACGGATCTGGTTTAACAAATTGTCTGCAAGTTTCTGCACGAAATATATTCAAACATTAGTAGACTATAGTAGGTCACACATGACCGTAATATCCAACACTATGTTTGTAAGAAAAGAACAAATATAGGAAAACAAAATATTAATTTTGATAGATGTGTATTATGCATCAATGTGTTATATATATGAATATGGTGCAAAGAAAAACTAAAATAAAAGAAACACAAACCTGCCATAGTAACATCTCCATGCAAGGTAAGTATGAGGACTACATACATCGCAACATATCTTGCATTCCATGATCAAACTTAAAGTATATGGTACGATATACTTTGTTGGATGCGAGTGTCGGATGATGATTTACATCTATAAGTTTTGCATATAAATAGAGAGTGCTAGAGCTAATAATAGAAACACATCATTCCATAACCGCGCAAGTGTATATTGGACTGCTTCAACTTGAGCTAACAATTGGTTACTGGTAGAGCTAGACTAAACTCGTGACAGAGAACGGTCATGAATTAGTCACATGCAACTAAGTACTCGCTTAAGGGTATGTGCATTGCAGAATTTGAAAATAGATCTAGATCCAAACAGGACGGATTCCTCGCACCACTAGAACTGACATGCAAATCCCGTCTATGCATAGTAATGAATCTTGGCTGCATGGCCTTTATTAGTATTTTTGATATTTTAAATGAGGCATGTTTATTTGCATACAGGTGCCACGTGCACTAATAAGGGACTATGTTCTATTCTTTGATATTCTTTTTGTTTCAACTTTACAAATGTATGGAAGTAGTGAGAAAGATTTTTACTAACTCATTCCAAAAAGAAAAAAAAGGCACTACTATCCATATGAATCACACGCATCGGCATGTTTTATGATGTTTGATTTATTTCTTCTGCTCAACCTAGCTACAAATGAGTATGCATGTGTACATATGCTTTTCTCATCTATACATAAACTAGCTACACCAACAAATATGATCTCACTAGTGTTAGGTGCTAATGTCATAGAAATAGTGCAAAATATATATTTATTAACAAGAATTAAGGTCTAAATTTTTTTGTTATAGCCCTTATCTAAAAACTGGAATTTCTCTAAAAATAACTCTAAATATTGGGAGTATAAGCATCAGAAATATCCAGGTAACACTATATTGGCCCTTGGAGAGGAATATAAAGCATCACAAATTGTGGCTGTGGAGATGACCTGCATATTTGGCCCGTGTTACATTTCTTTGCATATACAATGGGGCGGTGGAAGGCATGGAAGAGGAATAAGAAGAGTTTAAGAGTAAATTGCATCCACTATACAACAACTTGTGAGCTTGTATCATTTTGGTTCAACAAGTAGCAAAACGTGCAAATGAATACATGAACTTGTTAAACGTGTGCATATACGGTCACATATACTCTATGTAGACGTATTTTTCACCACGACACCTAAAATGGATGGTTTTATGCATGTAACACATATCTGTCTCCCCTTCACATTTATATATGCAATAAATATCTATACAACTATTATATTCCATTGACAAATGTAAAAAGATGGAAAAAACTAACGATATCACCAAGACACTAATTGAACTGTCTTTCTTTCTTTCTAAATCCAACTTAGAATTATGTGCATTTAATATATATATATATATATGAAGCCCTAAGTCAATTTTTATAATTCTTCTCATTTTATATAGTTGATTGGTCGAACAAGATCAAACTTAACATCAGTATATTAGGGTTATTAATTTTTAAACAATTATTAGATGTCTATGGTAATATTGTTTCCTTTAAATCTATTGTATATCCGCATCAAAATTTTGAAAAGGCATGTTAGGAAATTCTTTTTTTAATATTTTTACTTCTCAACAAGAGTAAACAAAATGTACATGTGACACATAAAATGACTTTATCATTTTTTTGAAAAAAATGGTATATGTGGTCATCCATAGTTGAAGTTTTTTTTAAAAAAATATTTTACCCATATAAAAGGAAATAAGAGTTGTGCACATGTTTATGATATAGATGAGAAGGGGGTGGGTTATAAAACCGTCCACGTTACATCTCATGGTGGCAAAATACATCTACATGCAGTACATGTGACCGTATATGCATGCATTTAACAAGTTTATGTATCCATTTGCATGTTTTGCTACTTGTTGGACCAAAACGATACAGGCCCACAAGTTGTTGTATGGTGGATGCAATTTACTTAGAGATTAATAAAGCTTTCGACAAGCAAGGCAACCGTGTAAAAGGTTAAGATCATAATAATGTAATTTTTTACTCCAACGTGACTACTTGTATTTTGTTTCAATAAGACATGTAGAGGTGTGTACAGGGTAACTAACTTGCAACATATGACTCTGTCTGGTAGCATATTTAGGACGTGTATAGATGTTTGATGGATATATAAACACTAATTCTCATTAACTTTGGCCCATTTACATATATATACTATATAGTACGTCAGTAGGATAGGAGAGGCGACCAGCACCGAAGAAGAAATAGACCGGATTGCAATCAGCTAGGGTGGTTTTCAGATTAACTATGGTCGATCCAATGCTGGACTCGGTCCATCTGGGATCCCACGCAGCACGCCTATATCATGTGAGGGCAAATTAAATTGGCTGCCCATGATTCATGTCGCAGTTATTGGGATTTTCCTGTTGTAAAATTGCAGAGGTAAGGGATATGCTTTCATATTTAAATACAATAAAGTAAATAATTATTCTATAAATTACAAGTACATTCCTCAGATGACATACATGTTCATAGATTACATACATGAATAGAATAAATTCCAATGCCAGTGTACATATTACAATTCCATCCATGATCATATGAAAATCCATAAACACATAAAGTAGATGAAGTAGGCAGATCAAAACCAAGAATGTAGAAATTATTTTTATATTTTACTCTCAGACAACGGGTTGCTATTCTAGATAGCCGTCCAACGCCAAGGTGATTTAGATCCTTGACTAGTGTGACAGTTCTACTCAAAATTCACAGAATTCATCTAATATTGAATCCAGCCTCTATTACTGAAAGTACAACCAATTACTAACCAAAGAACAAAGCAACAGTAAGCGCCGAGGGGTTTAGAGATCAGGCAACTTACAGTTCAGTAATCTAGTAATAAAACTAGCTACCAGAACTACAACTAGTAATAAGAGGTAATTCAGTAATAGCACTAATAATTCAGTAACTATTGGAATTTCACCTAGTAAACAAAGCACTGGTAATTCAGTAATTCCTGGAACTATAACTAGTAAACAGAGACTGTCACATCCACAACAGAGGCCACGAATGACCAATAATCAGTATTAAATGAACCAAGATTAGACAAAGAATAAGGCTATTAATTCCATAAACTGTCACACTGATTTCTCACTACATCGCTTATCATCTTCGAGTATCAAATCCGCCCAACAAATGTGCAATCACACCCAAACATATATACTAGCAGATTGCACAAAATTAAACAACCAATAAAGACAATGGGAAACTCACAGCATGTAGATCAACTATGTGGGAAGGTGAACTCAGCGAACCGAAGTCCTATCCCAGAAAACCAACTTCCGCCGCTCACGTCTGAGTCGTCGAAGGCGGTTGGTTGACGGAGATACTGAGCCGACGTCGATGCCGAGGGGAACATCATCGGTAGCGACCCGAGAAGAAGACGAATGCCGCATAGCAGGGGACCCAGTCACCAGGCCACGGCAGGCACCAAATAGAACACAGACTGCAGCACAATATCACACAGGCGCAGCACGACAGCAGCAATAACACAACACAGCCTCCAACAGAAGCCCAATGAGATGCAGCAACAACTCCAACTCCAACTCCGTAGAGCAGCAGCGCAGTGGAGAGCTCGATCCGCTTTTGTAGACTGAGAGAGGAGGTTGTGCCGCCATCGACGTGCGGACGAACGGCCACGTGCTCCGCGAAGCGCGGACGCACCGTTGGCCTCCGCCTCCGATGCTCACGGCCAGCCGCGTGAGAGAGGATAACCTCTGGAGTCAACGCTGGCTGCTGGGCTCCTCGGTGGCTGCTGGGCTGCTCGGTCCATTTGGACCTCGTTGTGGCCCAAGCCACATCTCCTTTATTTTTTTTATCTATTAAATTGAAGGAAAAAACCCTAAACTGGACAACATTTCCCTGATTGTTTTGTTTATTTAAATGTTTAATATGATTTCGAAATGGGCTATGGCCGGGTTTGGATCCTTGGAATTGAATTCCCATTCTAATAATTATAAATTAATTATGAAAATGGAAAGTCCCTCCCAGTTACCTTGTGCATGCTGCAGTTATTTAAGCTAAAATGGAGAGCCCCTCTCACGTTACTTCCTAGGACATAAAACTATTTCCCTCAACGCAAAAAACATAGAGGAGAAAGTAACTTTTATGGACAATGTCTCTTCTCCAACTCTCGCGGGTTGTGGGCAGGGCGGGCGGCGGCAGGGTCGCCGCTGGTCGCGACTAATGGCCGCTGGAGGCCAGTGGGGGTTAGGGTGTGGGCTTTTGGGGGGTTGCTGTCGTCGGGAGGGCCTCATGGAAAATTGTCGAATGCCACGTTGCTTAAATTTATGGTTCTTTCATAAAAAAATAATATATATGTCACGGCCTTTTTTGCGACATCACATGTCAGGGCTCAGCACGTCATTTTTTGCGACATCACATGTAAGGGCTCAGCACGCCACTTCCAATTAAATTGATCGGAGGAATTGACCAAATCAAACAATCCATGAGCTAGTGCACTCTCCTATCACCGGCGACATGGTCGGCCCGGCCGGCTGCCAACTAAGGAAGTCGTCTTTCGTGAACATCATATCAGACGTGAGAATCGATCGGAGAAAGGGACATGCTACGCGGCATAACGAACAGATCAATGAAAAAAAGGTGTAACAACCTTGCCGGCCTGCTTCCCGTTCCTCTGCCCCGCAGTTAACGGAAATAGGCGCCGCTCGTACACGCCTTCTTCCCGACGTACTACAATGCAAGCCATGCATTCGATCGGTGAGGTGATTAATCGCATAAGGCTGATGATAACCAGTGCTATTATAAACAGAAGCGACATTGGCGTGTCCTTGTGCACTGTCGATCGCATGTCGGGACCTTGTCCCTAGCTAGCTGGGCTAGCTGTGTATAAAAAGACGTCGCGGGCCGTCGCGATGATGGTGCAGGCATATAGCGACCAGCAGTAAATACACCCGAAGCTAAGATCACTTCACAACTTGTTCAGTAGCTCCTCTACACTAATAACATCCCAAATCATGTCTAGCGAGGTACATACTACTTCGTTCCCCTTCGATTCTCATGCGGTTTGCATCCATTGATGTGCCTGTTATATTTATATATGTTGGGATACGGTTTGGGACGTTGACACGGTGTAGGTGATCGATGTCGTAGATTGGCTACCTTACCATGTTTATGCATGCGCGCATTTTGTTAGAAATAGATGATATCTGGGAGTGGAAATCAAATATTTATGGTTTTTTATTTAACTAGTCGTTTGGCACGTGCGACACGCACGTGCTATTAAAAGAAAAGAAAATAAAAATTAACTAATTTGGAAAAATTAAATTCAATTCAACCATGTAGAGCTAAAACCTTTTATTTTTAGTATAAAGTATATGAAAATAGGTCTCACACACACTGCCTAAAATAATGTGCTAGAAATGCAAAATGAAAGTAGCAACGCCTTTCTTCAACGATCAGTAAAAGCTTGAAAACCACTAATATTTTGATTTTCACATAAGCCACAACAATGTACTTCATAAATACAAGACAATAATTGTACATATTTTTTCATCGGTATGTAAAAGAATATTTTAGAAGGACATGCCCTTATGACAATGACATGCACAAAATCTTATATGCAAACCTAACATGCATCAATGTAAAGCACAAAAGTATCTGAGATTTACTGCGATGATCTATTGAATCTCTGTGTGGTCGCTGCGGTACCAAGGATGGGGCTAAGACTCATGGCGTGCACCTTCATGGGAGCGTGCGAAAGTGAAACTTTTGTGAGGTTGAAAGAAATGAAATGATAACTTCGATTGTTGCAGACATGAATTGTTGCCTACATAAGATGCTAGAATTTCACCAGCTGAAACCTGTGTACGGCAAGTAAATGGCGACTATGCGCTGATGCGTTGATAGTGTTGATGATTGCCGTAACGATACGGGCAGAGACCATACCTACCCTAATGGGTGCTAACGCACTTGCCAGCGATGCCGAAGGCGAGGTCGTAGGTCGCAACGGCACGACTCATCGGCGATTCCATCCCTCATGCTCTGCCTTGCTGCTCGTGATGAAGAACGGTAGAGGTTAGGAGAGATGAAAGGAAACAAATTGATTGGTCAAGTAAAATGGAAACACACAAGCTGATTTGTAAATGGAAACACACTGATCCTGATTTGTTGTTGCCCACGAGAGATAAAAAAAGGAAAAAGCATGCAGTGCAAACATGGGCACAGGCGTAAAAACGGAGGAAAATAACAGACTCAAGATCAAAATTACAATCAATAGGTAAAGCAAAGATCAAAATTACAAATACATATTTTTGCCACCTCAAAAACATATAAATAATTTTTATGTAATTTATAGACTGTGAGGAAGAAAGGATAGAACCTGATCAAATCAAAGTCAAGCAGCAATATGTGCAGCTGTATTTCCATATCCTCCTTACTGTGGCGGACCACTCCGAAATTATTCCAAGTTAAGTACCCCGGGACCACCAATCGAGTAGTTAGGCACTTAATCCGGAATAAGCTGGAGCGCCATCGGATTAAACCCGATTTAACCACGTACTTTTCTCGATCGAAACAACAGCACGCCCACACGAAGGTGAGTTCCAGAGATTACAACATTCCACAAGGTCACACACATAAATAGGTATCACAGAGTTATTACAAACCGAGTTTGAATTTAAATCAGAGTATCAAGTTCATTGCAGCGGAAATAAAAGTTCATAGCAGCGGAATTAAAAGTAGCTAACGACGATACAACGTAACACCATGATGAAGCCTGCCACGGTGCTACTCCTCCCGTTCCTCGGCAGAGGACGGAACCCACTCGATGTGCCATCCAGGGGGAACCTGGGTAGGCCAAGTCATGGCATCGACTGCCACATCCAACACTGCACCTGTAAATAAAAGCCACAAGCAAGGCTGAGTATACTAATACTCAGCAAGGCTTACCCGTCGGGTGAAAACTACATCACCGACATCTAGACATGAGAGACTTTTGGCTGGTGGGTTTGTTTGCCAAAAAGCAACTAAAAGTAGATCCTTGCTTTCATAGTTTTAGCATCATATTCTAGTAGATTTAACCATTCTAGATTAGCATCCTCTCTAATCAAACAATTGGTGCAGTACAATTTAATTCATACAACAAATTCTTCAATCTCATAGTTCCACTTGTTACTCAATGCAGCAAGGCGGTCAAGCAGTCTTATTAACCGCGAGAAGCGGACAGTTCGAACCGAATTTTGCTACCTGGCCAGGGGAAACCCAACACACACGGGTAATGCTTGCTATAAAAGGTACAAGCACTTCCCAACCTTTCCCATCGATCCACTATTCGGATCCGAATCCACCTTCCTTAGGATAGAGGTTTACTGCTTCACTCACAGTCTCACGCATATATCCACAAGTGTATGGCAGGGGAAAACAAAGTATCCAAGGAGAGATGGCTATCGGTCCTAGCTGCTTCAATCTGGTACCGGGCTTACCGATTCCCATATATCGGCATGCATGTGGTACATTCAAAAACTTGACACACTCAACCACACGTTTCGACCTTAAATCAATTATCATACACGGGCGGGAGATCTACAGCTACCATCCCGCCCGTCCATCCTTATGATTCCAACATAAGTAAAGACAAGCAAGTCCTATGTCTCGCGAGTGACAGGAAATCACTCGACTTGTAACGGACCTGAAGCAATGCCCTATCGATCCTTTCATACTAGTGTTGCAAGTCATAGGTACTAGAAATGTGCAGCTAAGGTATTCAATCAACTCCTTGAAACGTAAATGCACAAGCATAGGGAATTCATAGATGCATAAACTTTAAAGGTTAGGTTATGCTCCGGGGCTTGCCTTCTTGCGCTAGCTGGGGGTTAGCCTCCGGGTTGACTTCTACTTCGTTGGCACCTCCCTCCGGGATTCCTTCCTCGTCGGCGGGGATGAGATGGTAGGAGCCGTCCGGAATAGCGCCTTCTACACGAGATGCATAACTTATTGTGGCTGCCTATAGATTCCAAAACTAAGGCCTTGAAGGCCATATTCACCTAGACATGCTAAAGTACTACTTTCTCCTTCACAACATTAGAGGAGGGGTGTGGAATATTTTTACGCATCTTTGATGGTGACTGTGTACATATATAAAAGAATTTTCATTTATTATTTTAAAGTTAGGGTGCTGTTCTGGAATTTTAAACCTTTCCATGTTTTATTTTAATTAATTATCAAAAAGGTTTATTCTTTTATATAACTCAATTCCACTTTAATTCCTTCTCATTTTTGTTTCTCATTTTCTGTTCATCCTTTTTATCTATAAACTTTATGACAGCTACTGGAGTATAAGAGTTAGGCTCACTCCAAAATTTAGCTAAATCTGAGCTACACAAAATTTATTAAAAAAAAGTACAATCTGCTGCCTAGATAATCAAGATAAATTCATATAAAATTGAAAATACATCCAAATCAGGAAATTTTCCTACCAGAGCTAGTCATGGGTACAAGGAGGGCTCTGGCCAAGTGGTGGCTCAAAATAACCCTTGGACAGTCCTCAATAAATTTTTATTTGAAAACACATATCTATTTATTGGCTAGTCTAAATAGAGCAAATATTAAGTTTTGCATTTTTAACAGATGTGCTAACAAGTTTTTAGGCCTCTGGAGAAAAATGGTGATTTTTAGCTGCATAGATTATTTTTAATAATTTATGGACTACAAAAAGACAGGAAACGCATTTTAATTCATAACCGAAGCTACAGTCCATATTTTTAGGTCCCCTTTGGACACAAGGTGTACAAAGTCACTGCAAACAACATATCCAAAGCTCAACCCTAGCGGAGCTCTGGATTTGAAATGGTGCACAAGTTTCTAAATTTATAGTTTGAATTTTAATTCAAACATGGTTCACCAAAAGTATATACATGCTTAAATGAGATTGGAGTTTACAATCTCACGAGTCCAGGGAGTATTTTTGTGCAGTTTTCTGATTTTTGTACGATTTTTAGTGGATTTTACAAGATTCGGGAAAAATAGATCTAGGTTTAAGAATCTTTTTACGCTGGAGACCTTAGAACTTTTAAAACCTTTCAAACAAGTCCCTGATTTTTGCGCAGAGGACCCTAGAACTAAAAAGGGGAACGCAAACAGGTCCACGGCTCGTCGGCGTTGCTACGCCGGCGAAACGACGGCGAGTTGGCTCGGGGAAAGTTGGGGGAAATGGAGAGGAGCTCACCGCGAGTCGGTTGAGGTAGGTCTCGTGGTCGGAGGTGGAGCGGCGCGGCTCGTCGACGTTGAGTGGCGGCACGGTTGGCTCCGGCGACGTCGCTAGCGGCCTGCGGTGGTCAAGACGATGCGCGGAGGGCCGTGTGAGCTTCACTGGACGATGGTGGAGCTCGTCGTGGGGTTCGTCTGCGACGGGGATGGCCGGGGTATGGGGCTCGACGTGGAGGTGGTGTTCGCGGTGTTAATGGCCGAGCGGTGGGGAAAAGTCTCGATTCGCGGCGAGTGAGGCTCGATTCGAGCTGGGGAGTGCTCGAGCGGCTAGCGGGGTGAGTGAGCGAGCTTCACGAGCGGGGGATTGGAAAAGGGTGGAGGGATTCGCGGTCGATTTGAGCTCGCGGCGGGGAAGCTCAGGCTCTGCTCAAAGCATCCCGAGGTGGAAGACGATGGAAGCGAACGCGGGGAGAGGGAGAAGAGCTGGGCACTGGCTGGGGGAAGGAATGAGGGTGCTCAGGGAAAGGTTTGGGTGCGCTAGCGAGCACCGAGGTGCCTCGGACGCGTGCGCACGCGCGCTCGGGCTGTCGAGGTCGCCATTGATGGCGCGGGAGCTCGGGCAGAGCGCGCGCACGGGTGGGGGTCGGGGATCGTCGCGTGAGGGAGTGGAAGATCTTCTACAGGGTCCTTGGCGCGGAGCGGGACGGAATCTCCCGTGGAGAGGCTCTGCGCGTCGCGCGCGCGCGGCCACGGCGACGCTCCGACCGCCATGATGGCGCTCGCGCGGCGCGAGGCAAGACGAGCGGTCGAACGGCGACGTGACGGCTCGGGAAGGGGAGGGACAACCGCGTGACGACAAGCGCCACCCGACGCCGTGGCTCAGCCAGCTCGGCGCGGCCTCCGCCGCTCGCCGGCCACGTGGCGGCCGAGCTCCGGCCAGGCGCAGAGCGCGCCAGGGCCGAGCTGGCTGTTCCGTGGAGCTCCTTTGCCCCTTTTTAATTTTCTCCAAAAATTTGAAATGAACACGAAAAAGTGTAAAAACAAAAGTTGGAGTATGGGAGGTGGGACACAACTTTCTTTTTTGGGTGAACCTGAAATTTCAAATTTTTCGAGCTCAAACAACCCAAATTCAAAAAGGTGTTCAGATTGGTTTTTCGAGTTTTTGAGGGACTAATCTGCAAAATTTTCAAAAGTTCCAAACAGTGACTAGGCCTTATTTGTGACGACAAACATCTTTTATTTTTGGAGATTTTCAAGTTTAGTACAAAATTTTTGATATTTCAGTTGGGTGTCAAACAACCTTTGTTTTTGAATTTAATTTGAATTTTTGATGAATTTTTTTTTTTTGAATTCCATCATCACCTTTTCCCCTTTTAATCTGTTTCAAAGGTGTTTTCTTCATTTTTACATCAGAGATGTCACACTTACGTCAAACAACTTAACTTCTGTACAAAAAAGGCTACAGGACCAAGTACCAAATCATATCAAAAATTGCCAGAACAGCAACCTCTTTATGCGAAAAATAAATAGTAAACTTGGTGAGAATTCAGATATTGACGTCATTCTTTGTCTGTTTCATCTTGTCATCAACACTGATCGTCTCGTCCGATAGCATGAGATCTGTAGCCATGTAAGATGTGTGGCGACAAGACAATTAGCGATAGGAATAGGACGAAGGTCTCCATACTTGCAATGGGAAACAGATGCTAGTGAACTTACCACATATCCGCCCTTGGCCGCCACTGTGAATAACGTACACTGATCATTGATCACAGTAACCCAACCACCATACCAGGCCGTGGCGACGATGAGGCTGGAGCACAAGAAGCTGACGTGATGGCGCTGGTGCGGCTATCGGCATACAGCACGTGCGTCTTGGAGGCTGGCAGAGAAGAAGATGCATGTAATGTTTTTTTAGTAACAAGATGCATGGAATGTTATTAATGACGGGTGATACGAAAAGGAAAGAAACAAGGTACCTGAATGTTGGGCTAAAAAATAATTGCTCATGGTCACACACACGTACGGGAGTTGATCCTCCGGACGTAAAAGAAATTATAATAAAGGAAATTAATAGATGATTGATCAGGTTAAAAAGAAGAAAAATAATATGCAGCCATAGAAAATATGCAGAAGTAGGAATGACCTTACAAAGTATCATAGGTGGGTAGAAAGATTTTGGGTGAGAAAAACAACATAGTCACATTCCTTTGTGCGTTTTTGACCCTTTTTCAACACTTTCCAACCCCTTTCGACATGTCAAATGGGTCCTCAGTGAGGGTATGAGCGAATATATCTAGGTGAGAAATGTTTTAAATTATTTTGGATCTTTATAGTATATAAGAGAAAAAAGGAAAATGATTTCGAAAGCGAAGCAACTAAGATTATCAAAAACCATGGCGGCGGCAGGGCACAACGCAGATCTCGTGGGTTGCTCACCTAGTCATCGTGTTGTGATGCGGGCTTCTTGGCATCCTCCTCCTCCTCCACCGGCACGTCATCCCCACCGCTCTCCGGGTAGGCGAAGCAGAAACAAATAAAGCACGTGGTCAACCTTATCCACTCCTCCCGTCCTCCCCTTGGTGCGGCAATGCAGGTGAAAGACACTCGAGACCATCATGTCAGTCGGCGTCGGCGCTCAAACACATCTTCCACGCCGACGACGGCGCTGCGCCGGCCTCCTTCTTCTTCTCGCCATGCTTCTTCTCCTCAATGGACATGTCAAGGCGGCGGCATGATATATAGATATGAAGGTTGTGGTTCCCTCATGCGTGATTTGTGAGTATGAGAAATAAAGGGATCAAAGGACGTGTTTGGCTTGGGGGGGGGGGGGTTTATTTTAGGGATGCTAATCGACGTGATTGGCTGAGTGATATTTCTTTTATTCTATTTATTATGTTTTCTTTTCCCTTCCAAAAAAATATGTGATTTGCATGGCGACGTGGCTTGGGGCTTATTTTGGGGATGCTAGCTGCCCGGGAGGGAGGGGGGTTATTTACTTTATTCTATGTATTATGCTTCCTTTTATTCCCTTTCAAAGAAACATGTGATTGGCTGGGGTTGGGGTAGATGACGATGAGAAAAACAAATGGAAGGATCTCCCCCTCTCCTTTTGTCGTCATAGACCCACCGCTCAGCTGTGGAAAATAGATCCTTTGTGAGGGGTAAGAGGGCTTGTTTGCGGATGATAAGTGTCGGGATTAAATTAATTTCTTTTAAAGTGGACCTTTTATTTTTTTTTAATTGCACACTTTTTATTTCTTTTTAATAGCACATCTTTTAGTTCCTGTCAATAACACCTCCTTTTATTTCCTTTTAATAAACCACGCGTCATGGAGAGATTCCTTTTATTTGGCCATGGAGAGATTTATTTCTTGCGTTAGAGAAGATCATGAGCTTTCCATTTTTTCTTGCCATTGGAATGCAGAGAAAGCAAACGGTGGCCATGGAGAGGTGCATTTTATTTGCTTTTAATAACACATATTTATTTCCTTTTAATAGCGCACCTTTTATTTTTTTTAATAGCACATCTTAGTTCCTTTTAATAGCACACCTTTATTTCCTTTTAATAGCACCTCCTTTTATTTTCTTTATTTCTCTCATTGATATAAGGGGCTTTCCATTTTTCTTGTCATTGGGATGAGATGTAGTGAGAGCGGAGGGAATGTTTCCTATTTTACTTCCGTTGTTGGGTGTATTTGTTGGTGCAAAAAAATTGGGGGTGAGGAGGTGGGAGGAGAGTTTTTTAACTGGGTGAGGAAGACCAAATCAATCTTCCCCCTCCCTTTGGTCGTCCTAGGCCCCACCATTCAGTCCTGGTAGGTGAGTCCGCTGTGAGGGGTAAAGGGATGTATTTGTGGGCGAGAAGTGTTCTCAATTTGTTCAATCCTTTATAGTATAGATTTGGATTTGGATGTCAAAAGGAGCTAGTTAGTTTATTTTGATTACACTTTTTTTGTTAGTTTATGCTTATATATACTACTATCTATATGGGTTGCAAATTAACATCTAAAACAAGATTTCTGAAAGACATGCATTATATTATTGTTTGGTCCAACCACACCACAAGTTAGTTAGCTGTAAATTGTAATGTCTAAATGTTAGACATGCACATGAGTACGTAGTTGATTATCCTGATTCTGTTCTGCGGACATGTTGTGCAGTCATAAAGCAATAACATTTAATGGTGAGAGACATCACTAAACTCTACTATAGATCTATGCACATCCTTACAAATCCGCAATTATATACTTAACAGGGCCACCTCATCAAATCCAGTTAATAAGCGAAAGTGTATATATCTGAGATTGCAGACTAAAAAGTTTACATGTGATTATTTATGTCTATACTACTGCTGGCTACTCACACACATCCATGCATATTTATTGTGAAACAATGATATATGGATTATATTGCCAGAACATAATTACTGTCCATGCAAACTTACCAGTTTTCCATAACATACTCAGAATGCGTTCATCTAATAGTGAGAGTAATAAATAATATGTGCCGAGAATAGCCAGAATTTCCAAAAGAACCGCACATAGAGCAGCTTTATTCTAAATTCTAATTCAGTTGTTGCATTCTCAGTGTCATATGCTAAAACCGCAATGAAATACCTCATAATTCTGAGTTTTAGATCCTTTCTAACTTGTACATCGCATTGACAATCATCAGGCCTATCTTTAGTCAAAACCCCATTTCTGTCCTTCCGTGCTCTTCGGAGCTGAGGTCCTTTCTCTTGAACGACCACATTATTCTTCCATGTAAAATAACAGCAAAGACCAAGTATCAACTTCCGGTTTCAGTACATTTAAAAGAAAGACAAAGAGAAGATAGAAAACAAAACTTTTACCTTAATAATTCAAGTCATCTGCTCAGTGCAACCTGTTGGCTTTGGATTCTTGGGGGCTTTTATTCTTCACGAGCTGTGTATATATTTCTTTTTTTGCTTTTCAAAGGGTTGATATCTGACAAGTAAATTCTTCAAAAGAAGAGCAGCTCAGGTCGACATCTCACCTACTCCCATGGTCATCTTGTCATAAGTAGCACTATTCTTAGTACGGTTAATCAAGTTGACACTAACCAGACAGAATTATTGGTAGGTTCATTCTTGTCTTAGACAACATTACTAGAAAATTTTGGAGCAACCAACTCCGATCCATCGGTACTCAAGGCACTGTATTCTATGCACATTTGCTTAGCTAAATAACTTGATGCCTAGAGATACAATCGGATTTACTAGAGCCAATACCTGCCTTCATTCTCATGGCGCTCAGCGTTCTAGTAGCATTCTGATTTAGTTTTTTTTCATTTACTTGTCTTCGCTTCTCCATATATTCTCTCTTTTCATGTTTAATTGTTTGAATTAATTTAATACTTCATGTCTATTATATGTTTCTATATTTTATATGATTTGTTATATTAGTATATTTTTCGTTCCAGGAGTACTATAATTGGTTTCAAGTATAACTTTTTATAGGTGAACAATTGCCCACACTACGAGTACAATGTTTTATTCGACTTTAAAAGTTTTTCCTCTATATGCATGATTTTTATTCTACATGTTAAATTTTTTCTCTTCTACTACAATGTTTCGCTCCACTTGAACAAAATATCATTCCTTTAGTTATAATGATTTGTTTCATGTATTCAATTTTTATTCCTTATGTACATCATTTTGTTTAACCTAAAAAAATTGTTCCTCGAGTTTTGACGATTTGTTATAAATGTTATATTTTGTTCCTCCTCTATAAAATTGTTTCTCATGTAAAGTATTCTGTTCCACGAGTTTAGATGATGTTTTTTTTTTCGGTAGATATTCAAGTTGGATGGATTGTTCCGCATTCACAAAAAGTGGTATAAAAATATAACCTGAACAGTCAATTATGGTCTAGTTTTGAAGATTTTTACATAAGCAAACACAACAGTCTGAACGGAATTTGATTATTGGATACTAGGCTTATGAGATATGAATTTGGGTTTTGCAATGTCTTTCCTCGTATGTGGATCATGCACATGCAGTTGCTACTGTACTTGCTTTTTCTGCACCTAGGTTGGGCGTTGGCAGCTTCGCGCTGCTTCTGGAGCAGACATGACCAGTTCCCCTGAGTCATGGGGGTCAATTATAGATCAGAAGGAGCTAGATATTTGGTATACTAACTTGCTTGGTAACAAACATATACAAAAGAACATGCAATTCATAGTAGGGCTTCAGCAAAAAACTCGAGATCATGAGTTACTCATGTTCGTATCTTTTTTGGCTTGACTGGCTCAAATTCTAAACATCCCAAAGCTCAATCTTGACATAGAACTCATAAAATTTTCGAGCTCAAGTAAGCTCATGCATGCATGCATTGCTACCGGCTGTGACTCTATGAGGTGTATACAATTTTATTCTCATTTTCTGAAATAACTACATTGTCTAAATATCCCAAAAGTCTGCAAAAAAAATGTCAATAACTCAAGTTAAACTACTGTATAAAGTCTAATTAACTATTTTTCACTATTAAGAATCTCAAGCCTCGTGACTTATGTTTGGCTCACTTTAAAAGTCAACTCGAATATAAATAAGCCAGGCTTGAAGCCTCACTTTAAGCCTCACTTATGTTTGGCTCACTTTAAGCCTCATCTCGACGCTCTAGCAAGCTCAAGCTTGAGGTGATGAGCTTGATTCGTCTACAGCCCTACTTAATATTAAAAATATAGATATACAATACATACTACATTTATACGTTGGAATAATTCTTTTATTCTGATTACAACTTCATATAGTAGTGAAAATCACGTTTAATAACATAAAGTTTCTCTTTTATTTTATTTGTCAGTAAATAATCTAAAATAATTGCAATTAATCATGCACTAGAAAAACCATTTTGTTCTTGGTCTCCTCTCATGTGCTGTGCTATTAGCTTGTAGCCACCGGCGTGATGCAACCTGAGTGGGACGGCGGTCGTGGCAATGTACAGAGAGCGCATTCGTGCTGCCGTCAATTCTGTGAGGGCACAAGCCCTATGATGGCGCGGTATATATATGCTGTGCTCTTACTTCTAGGCAACATATCAGCTTGGCAAGTACGTGAAAATCACGTAACATTCTTTGAGGGGCAGCGCCTAAACGGCTGTCTAGGCAACAGAGATTGCCTAGAAGCTGAGGTTGTCATGATGATAAGTCTTACCTCGTTTGTATCCTGAACTGAAAATCTTTCACCTCCTTCACCTAATAAACGTTTTATTTCTATTCCTTTTGTATTGGCCTTAACAAAATGTCCATCAGCTATTTTTCTTGGTAATGTTCTTTACCACCATGTACACGAGGAAGGTGCATGACAATAGAAACTTGTGGCACTGCCAGTGGTGGATAGCAAAGAGTGTCCTTTTGATGGGCTCCTTTATGCTCGCAAAATTGGCACCATCTTCCTGGATCCAACTCTATGGTTAGTGCTCCTGCCAAGCTATCTTAAACTTGCAGATATAAGTTAGAAATTCCACTACTTGTTGTTACTTACGATGGTGATTTTGTCCAAATTAATTTCAGCCAAAGTTGCACATTTTGGAGCTGGGTACCTAAATAACTGTCAAGCATTCATTCTTACCCTTTCCTTTCAGGAACTAACACGTTGTTTTCTTGTATTTGGCATTGAACAGAGTATTTATTTTTATTCAGCTCCTTAGTGTAATAAGATGGATCACACGGTTGAACTATAAATGGTGCCACATAAATTTTGAAAACCGGTATGTTTGCTTTTATCAGGTAAATTTTAGCATATTTGCTATGCACCATGTGTAAGTGTAATATACTTGCTTCCATGTCAGCAAACTTGAAATAACTTACAGCTATGAGTCATCGCGGTGTCTATCACAGCGTATAGTTGCTCTATGGTAGGGGTCATACTGATGACCTTACGATACACCAACTGCTGGGTGAACATTTTGTTCATTGGCATCACGCTGCTACCACTATACCTCATGCCTCTAATCTCACTAAAGTCCAAGGTAATTTTATATGTCATTAGATAAAATGCTAAGAATTGAACGGGCAGTGAAATACATAATTTGAATTATTAATAATCTTGTGAATTTGTGACTGATGTTTGTAAATTAGGCCAATAATGGATTCTACATGGAGCCAGGGCTAATGGGGGTGTATATTGTGTTCTTATGCTATTCAGCAATCAAAAGGTAAAATATTTATAATACATTTATGGTTGCTTCGAATAGTAGATTACAGTCACTAATTTATGGCATAATACTGCTATTTTTTTCTTGGTATGTGAATTTTCACCTGGATAGTGAGCCAGAGACAAGCTGCTATAAGAAAGAAAATGCTAGCTCAGGTGCAGATTGGGAAATAATAATGGTAAGTATTTCTGTGATACTTCAATTCCTATTTAAGCACAATGACATTTTAATAATAAATAATTTAATTGTATATTTCCATATTGGTAGAGTTTTGTGGTTGAATTAATCGGTACTGCTGGAGCTGCATTTTCAACTGGCACGGACTACAAATGCATACAGGTATGTTCATTCGAACTGGACATATCTTCAAATCACTACAAGTTAGAAATGAGTTGTTGCACTAAGACAAAAGAATTGCATAAACATTCGCAGCTCAGGAATATAGCAGAGTCGGAAGACGACGTACCATATGGATACGGGTTTTTCCATTTTGTGTTCGCTATGGGCTCAATGTATTTCGGCATGTTATTTGTCGGCTGGGACACACAACATATAAGGGAAGAAAAGTAAGTTCATGTGGAAACCCTAGTTGCAATATAAAAAAACTTGAAATGAGGTTTTAGCTTATTCTTTGCTGAATTTTTTAATATCTTGCACAAATTTCACCTCAGGTGGAGTATGGATATAGGCTGGACGAGTGCATGGGTGCACATTATTAATGAATGTGTAGCAGTGATATCCTTTTGTAAGTGAGCTTCTCCCTAGCTAGATAACCAGATAGTTGTCTTTGTTTTATTATCTCTTTTACATTGTATTATCTCTTTTACATTTGTTTCATTGTTTTCTTCCTTTATCCTTGATGCAAATTAAAAGAATTATTTTTGTATACTACTTGTGTTAGCTGTCAAATTATGTTGATGGACGAATTAATGTTTGGATTTGCAGTAGCGATCCTAGTTGCTCGCATATACGGAATAGGTTGGCTGCGGCAGCTGCTTTCACGCATCTTTGGCATAGGCGGCCAGCAACAACAGTCTGAGATGGGCAGCAGTAATGACGAGTTAGAGGGCATCGGTCAGACGCCACCTTTACCACGGGTGTCACAAACCACATCAGAGGAGGACATCCTGCACAGTAACAACGACCATGAGCCGCCATCTTTACCGGCGGTGTCCCTGCAGACCACGACCCACCATCATCAGGTACATGAGGATCAGGAGGAGATCATAATAATATCTGATGAGGCAACAACATCGTGTTGAGCAGCAGCCGCAAGAGGAGGAACGTGTCATGACCTGGGTACACCTGCGAGCCTTTTGTGTCTGGATGGATAATCAAATGTAAGGTAGTATTTAGGATAGTGGGTATATATGAGCCTTATTCCGTGGAGACGCACCCAACAATAAATTAAATTGATTCAAGGAAATGCAAGCAGCGGCAGAATTGAAGCAGATTTCATTGTCTAAAGTTTGTGTTGTATTTTCTAATCTGTAGCGAGTGAATGAAGCTGTGTACGTAATCTCTCTATTATCTATATATGCCTGACCGACCCAGTGATGATGGATAACTTATAATGGACAAAAGAGGGACTATTGTAGGGTGCTGATGTAGACAAATCATTCGGGATCGATAAAATTCCCATTCATGTATGATTCATAGCTTCCATTGCAGAAGAAAAATAAGGAGAAGGATCTCTGAGTACAAAAAAAGAAAAGAGAAACATGGGTGCGTTATGTGTGTTTTGTGTTGTGTGATGCCTGGTTGCTCTGCCATTTTTATAAAGGTGCTCGTTGCCATATCGAAATGGAGTTCGATAGAGAGGTAGAAGAGTGACTGCACCATGGATCATGGGGTTCTCTATATAAATGTTTGTGTACAGGATGCATCTTCTTTTTGCGAGGAAAAGGTTTATCATTAAGCTTACTTAGGTAACATTACAATAATCTAGATGCACAACATGCCGATACAACTAGGAATTCCTGCTAACCGAACCACCAAGCTGAAAAGTTGTCACAGAGACTGCAGTTCATTAAAAGAGCACTAAGAATAGAGACTGCAGTTCAAAAGAGCACCAGCAAGCATAATGTTATTTAGGCCAATTCAATATGGATTGTGGTCTCAAACTACAATGCTAGCTCATTATACAGCAAGTTCTAAAGAATAAAAACCAAATGTATTGACTTTAGCGCATAACAGTTCCTCAAGCATGCAGTAGCTCAAAAGATTAAACATGAACACTTACAAAGGGGAAACTGATGGGGTGCAGGAACACTTACATGATCTATGTTGGTGAGTGCCGACTCCTCTTGGTAAGGAACCGAAGGGGAAACTGCAATTTCAGAAAACATGATATGAAAAGAGGAAAAGAATGCGCCATGAAGCATCAACTATAAGACATGAACTATCACCAAACACATCAACAAGACAACAAGCCTTCCGTCATGACTCACTGATGTGTCCTGTTATGGACACAGAACTGCAAATGCCATAGTGGAACAAGATTCCAGTTAACAGGCTACCAGAGAGACATGAATATTGACTCACATGATAGTTGTTATCTCTGATGCTTACACTAACAAATGATTCGCCTAAAATGACTCGCCGGCAGGAATGTGTCCAAACTAGCAAGATCAGGAAACTAGCAAGCAGGAATGTGTCCAAATTAAACATAAACAAAGGAAGATGGGAAAACTCATGTCAACTCCTGTGGTGGCGCAAAGGCATTTCAACAAGCACCTAGCAAGCAGAGCACAATGACGCAGTGAGACAGAAGTACAACTGAACAATTACCTGCTGGCGCTCGTGGGCCGTCGCTGCGCTGCTCCCCCGCCGGCCGTCGCCTGCTGCCGCTCCCCCGCCGGCCGTCGCGCTGCCGCTCCCCCACCGCCCGTCGCGGTGCCGTTCCCCCAGGCCTCCGCCTTTGCCTCGCTTCCTCGGCCCTCTCCCCGCCGCTGCTCCTCACAACTGCCGATGAGGGGCGAACGGAGGCGGAAGGGTAGGGGCAGCAGATCGAAGGGGAGGGGAGGGAGACAGAGAGAGATAGAGAGAAGGATGGGAAACCGAATAGGACCTGACGCCGGACGTGAGCTTCGTCAAAATTAAAACTGTAAAAATTTCGGGGCCGGAAGTGCGGGTCTGAGTTATGAGCAGGATGATATAACCACGTCCAGGCATTACACCCTCGTTGATAAACGAATCAATTATGATATTGTTGACGCCTTTTTGAGCCAACACACGAACGCGTTGACGTCTTTTTGAGCAACGCACTAGATCGTGCAGGACGCAAAGGAGCTCGCTGCAGCACCTCTGCGACGGGGCGGTCAGACCGCTGTTACGGACGGTCAGACTCCCTGTGACAGGCGGTCAGACCCCTGTACAAGCAGTCAGACTCCCTGTGACAGCCCGACAAGAAACCAATGAACGCCCACCCGGGAGGGAACCCGTCAGAGTAGGCGCACCTTGGGTTGTTCTAGGGTCGGCAGGCCACCTAGAACGTCCTCGGTCATCGTCGAGACGAAGGAAGAAAAACAGATGGGGTTGGAAAAGCTAGGGCAAATGAATAAAAGGAAAACAATAAAAGTAATAGATGTATTTGTGTTTTTTGACGATTAGGTGTCTCCATCGGTCATGGCCCTTTATATTTATAGAGTGGGGAGGTCTTGCCCCGCTAGGAATCAAATTCCTAAAGAAATCCCGTTAAGATACAACTCTAACTCGGTTTATCCAGGCACGGCCGGTCAAACATCCTGCACGGGCGGTCTAATCGCCTGTCTCGGAGTGCAGAACTTCATAAGGTCATAACTCCCTCGTCCGAACTCCAAATCGGACGTTCTACATATGGATTTTGATCTACTCGACCAGTGGAATCCATTGGTGAAGTCCAAATTGCATTTTAATGACCTTGTATAGCCGGTCATGACTGGTCGTTACGGGCGGTCTGACGGCCTGTCGTAAACCTGTCAATTTTGGTCGTCAACAGATATAGAGCAGCACAACCCGTTTTAGGGTGCGTTTAGTTCCCAAAATTTCCCCAAAAAACACTATTTATCTAACTTTTCACTATTCATCTCATCTATCCCACCCACAGAACACTATTCATCTACAATGTATTTTTAGTGAACATTATTTTTTTAGGAAATCTTTCCCCAATCTAAACACACCCTTAATGGCTATTTGGGCCACCTACTGTGTAACCGGTTGTGATGCCAAAGGAGTGTTTGATTTGCTCGTTTCTGCCCAATTTGCTCTAAGAATAACTATCTTATCATGCCTGTGATGACAAAGAATTAGTGGCATTCATGGATTAAACAATTCTGGCTAAACATCAATTGGTAGGAACCCAGAAATTGTGTAAAATGTTGAAAAAAGGGGCTGTAGGAGCTAATGTTGTTCTCACTAATGAGCCGAACAAACTATAGTTGAACTACCTACTAAAATTCAGACCTTGATAAACAACTTACATTTTCAAGGAACATCAAGATCTTTCACCTCAGAAAACAATTGATCACACAATCCCTCTTTTCAACAAAGACAAAGTTACAACCCAAAGGGAATATAGGCTACCCCACCATCAAAAAATGCAATGGAAATTCACACTGAACAACTCATCAAATCCAATATGACCAGACCTAGCATGAGTCGTCCTTACTCTTCCCCAGTGATTTTTTATAAGAAGAAAGATGACTCTTATGTGTGAACTATATTATCCTGAATGATAACACCATCATGAGTAAGTACCCAATTCCAATTATAGAAGACCTGCCGGATGAAATACTGGGGAAGATTATAAGTACAAATTTCAAACATTCCTCGGCAGCAAGTTACTCTTCATATATGTCTTTGTTTATCATCTGTGATAATTTCTAAGATGAAGTAGCTAGTTAGGCATCACGCCATGCTACTGCTTTTTCTAGCGAGTTCAAAATTATGTGACCACTAGTATTCCAAATGCCTTTTTCCCCTTTCATGGCATTAATTAGAAAGGATATGCGTGGCGCCATGTGAAAACGAAATCTGTGAAATGAAAAAAAGGTGATCTCTAGAAAAAAAGAAAAGGGACATTCCGAAATCGTTGTGCGTTTCACGACGATGCATACACATTGCAGAAGTTGGCGAAAATTTTAAATAAAGTTTTTGATCCATCAGAGTTGACAAAGATAGTTTAAACTATCATCCAACTTTTTTTTAGATAATGGTGATATAGTGCCGGCCTTTGCTTCAAAAGAAGCTACGACCCATTATTACATCATGAGCTGCTCTTCCGTCTGCCACAAGTTTAAAGAAAAAACTAATGCAAGCATCGACCCAAAAAGTTTGGATGACAGATATTACAAGGCAATCCTATTGCTAAATCTCCATCCGTGGTCGACGAAAATTTGCATTGCTGCTGTCTCCATCTTCTGGCAGGCAGCTTTTATGTGCACTCTGTCTTCTTCATGCTTTTCCAGTTGACTCAAAAAACAGAGCCAATGAGTTCCCCTGTATAGTACCTGCATAAAAGTTTTCATTGGAAATTTGTCAGAAACAATATCATTTTTACTTAAACATATAGCCCAACATAAAGCAGATGCTCCAACAAGTAGTTGTTGTTTCAATGTGCCTCTTACACCATTGAGCCAATTGCCAAACATGTGACCTACATTTCTAGGAGGCATCAAACCAAAAGTAATTTGAACTAAGCCCCACAGGAACCTAGCATTCTTGCAAGTAAAAAATAGATGATGGATAGTCTCATTTGCTAAACAAAAGATGCATTGCTCACTACCATTCTAATTTTTTTGCTAAATTATCTTTTGTCAACACCACCCCTTTATAAATATATCACATAAAGACTTTGATCTTCAAAGGCATTCTTGCTTTCAATAAAATAGTATTCTTATCCACTACCCCATTATTAATTATAGCTAGATACATAGAGTGAACAGTAAATTGTCCGTGTTGATGCAATGACCATTTCAGAATATCTGCATCAGTATTCAGCTAAACATGCACAATTCTCGAAACTAGTTGGTTCCACAAAGGAAGATTGTCATCATCTAATGATCTACGAAAAGATACATTTAGTGGAATTGAATTGAAAACAGATGCTACTGAATCACTCTTTGCTCTTACTATGTTATAAAATGATGGGTATTGTTGTTTGAAAGAAAGGTTGCCAATCCACTTGTCTTCCCATAAACGGATTTGCTTTCCATTATTAAGCTGGAATAAACCATAACTAAGGAATTGATCTTTGATTTTCATGAGTCCACTCCAAAAATGTGCTCCTGGTTTCCTTTGTACTTTCCCTATTGTTTGATTTTTAGAATATTTGTTCCTGAGTAATATTTGCCATACTCGATTTTCATTTATAAGTTTGAACAACCATTTTCTCAACAGACACTTGTTCTGTATTTCAATATTTTGTACACCTAACCTACCTTGGTCTTTTGGTTGACATATTACACTCCACTTTGTTAATCTATACTTCTTTTTCTAACTATCGCTCTGCCAAAAAAAATCTAGATCTGTAATACTCTATTTTCTCAAGAACTCCCTTAGGGACCTCAAAAAATGAGAGCATAAACATTGTTAGGCTTGTAAGCACTGAATTAATCAAAACTAATCGACCTCCGACCGACATATGCTTCCCTTTCCAGCTGCTCAACTGTTTTCCTATCCTTTCCTCAATAATTTTCCAATCTCCATTACTCAACTTTCTATGATGCATAGGTATTCCAAGGTATCTAAACGGAAACAACCCTTGTTTACACCCAAATACTTGCACATATTGTGTTTCCTGGTCCTTTGCCTTTCCAAAACAAAAAATTTCACTCTTATGAAAATTTATTTTAAGACCAGAAAGTTGTTCGAAAGCACACAACAATAATTTCACATTTTTAGCTTGGTCTAAATTATGATCCATAAAGAGTATTGTATCATCTGCATATTGTAGTATAGACAAACCACCCTCAATTAAATGAGGTATGACCCCTGTAATTTGATCATTTTCCTTTGCCCGCTTTATTAGAATCGCAAGCATATCTACTACATTATTAAATAGAAGAGGGGATAAAGGATCACCCTGCCTCACCCCTCTTTTTGTTTGGAAATTTGGCCCTATCTGATCATTGACTTTGATTCCCACATGCCCTCCTTGCATGAAGTACGCAACCCAATCACGCCATTTTTGTTAAAAGCCTTTCGTCTTAAGAGTTTGTTGTACAAATGATCAATTAATTTTGTCATAAGCCTTCTCAAAGTCAATTTTCAGAATAATTCGATCTTGTTTTTTCCTATGCAACTCATGTATTGTTTCATGTAAAATTACTACCCCCTCCATAATGTTCCTGCATGGAATAAAGGCAGTTTGTGTTGGACTGATCAACTTTTGTGCTACTCCAGTTATTCTGTTTGTAGCCACTTTGGTAAAAATCTTAAAGCTCACATTGAGCAAACAAATTAGGCGGTATTGCTGAATTTTATAAGCCTCTTGGCATTTAGGCAGTTAAATAATTGTTCCAAAATTCAAACTATAGAGTGGCAAATTACCAATATGAAAGTCATGAAACAAAGCCATTAAGTCCCCTTTTATCACTTCCCAAAAATTCTGATAAAACTCTATTGGGAATCCATCGGGTCCCGGTGCTTTATTATGTTCCATGCTAAACACCGCTTCTCTTACTTCAGCCTCGGTGAATGGTTTAATTAGAGACTCATTTTCCAAATCCGACACTTGTGGTATGTCATCAATACGGCTTTCATCCATTGAGACATTATTTTCTGTAGGTGGCCCAAACAGCCCCTTATAATACGAGGTGATGTGTTTTTTCAATGCATCATCTCCCTCAATTATTTGGCCCTCGTGTTGTAATTGGAAAATGTGAGTTTTCCTATATTTTCCATTCTCCAATAACTCAAAGTACTTAGTATTGGAATCCCCTTCCAAAACTCTTTTACCTTTGCTCTCTGATACCACTTTATTTCCTCCTCTCTCAACATATGGGCTATAATATTTCTTAAACATTGTTTAAAATTTATTTCATCTTGTGTGAGTAATCCCACTTCTTCCTTTTTATCAAGCATATCAAGTTTATCCAATATCCTTTTCTTTTCTTTTTTATAGTGTCCATTGACATTCTTTGCCCATCCTCTTAAATATTGTCTCACTCTACGTAATTTGGTTTGCCAAATTTCCATAGGTGAACCATCTATAGCAATTTCAGACCATAAATCTTTAACCATATCAATGAAACCATCCCTTAATAACCATCCAAGCTCAAATTTAAAATTTGATTGGTTAGATATCAAGTAGCTTCACCAGAACTAATAAGCAAAGGTGTATGGTCAGATATATCTCTAGATAATGCTTGAACTATGGACAACGGGAACTTTTGTTCCCATTCAGTAGATGTTATAATTCTATCCAATTTCTCAAAAGTTGGATTCTGCAAATTATTTGCCCATGTGTATTTCCTTCCCGACATCTCTAGCTCCCTTAGATTTAACCCATCAATAATTGCATTAAACAGAAAAGGCCATCTGTCATTATAATTATCATTATTTTTTTCCAAGGGACTACGTAAGATGTTGAAGTCACCACCAATTAAAATTGGAAAGTTTTCATGACTACACATATGCATTAATTCAGCTAGAAATTCTTCCTTAAATTGATTATGTGCTGGCCCATATACAGCTACTAAAGCCCATTTGAAGCTATCTGATTTATTGCACAAATAGAACTTTACATAATATTCCCCTTCATCAATTGCACCAATATCATACACTTGCAAATCAATGCCAAGTAGCATGCCACCCAATCTCCCTTTAGGCGATTTACTGTGCCAAATAAAATCCTTACCCGCACACAGGTTTTTAAGAAAATTTGGCGCAAAATCACTTCTACCAGTTTCGGAAATGGCTATAAAATTCAATTGATGCTCTTTAGTAAAATCAGTAACAAATTTATGTTTTTTTGGTCCTTAAACCCATTACTATTCCAGAAAATTCCCTTCATTTTACACTTTTTGTTTTTTTACTTCCTTTTTTCTTTTTAGATGAAGAAGATGTTTTGGCACTTGGAACAGTATCGCAATCCAAAGGACATGCACTATCCAAATCCATCACCTCATCCATTATTTCACTGTACAAAGTTCCCAAGATCAGTTTATCTACTTCATTTTCCTCTGCTATCTCCTTTTCTTCCTTGTCAAAAATATCACTTATTTTATCTACTACCACAGTACTATGTATCCTTTGTTTTTCTATACTTTTAAATTCTTTTATCGAATCTACCACTGAAATATTATCATTTCCTAACATAATGCCTAACTAAACATGCTAGAAGAAATATATTCATTAGTAAACTGCAAAAATGAATTCTCATTACCTTCATTCGACACAGAGTCCAAGTTACGCATTGCCTTCAGCTTTTCAGCACGCTGAAGAGAATGCTGGTCCACCGTGTCTGACCTCCGCTTGCTCTTCCTAGATGGGAATGCTTCTGGTATTGCCGCAAGATCTTCAGTTAGCACTGGTGGTTTCACCTGTGACTGAATTCTCCCTACAGCCCCTTGCGACCCCTCCTGGAGAGGCATTTCATCTGACATGCTACTAACATCACCTTCTTCTCAAAGTCGTCTTCTTCCTCTTCAGTTTCTGCCTCCAACTCCTCCTTTGCCATGTGATCCCGCTCAAGGTTATCAGAGATATCCACAAAGCCTGGAACAGTGAGATGGTAAACCATCTTGTGGCCACTTGTTCGGTGTATTCCTGAGTATTTTTTATTTCCATTGTCCTGCGATGCTCCCTTCTCCTTGCTATCCGGTTTGTCATGCTCCTCATTACCATCATGATCCATTTCTTTTGTTGGATCATGATGTCCTTGATCTCCTCCCTCAGCATCCATCTCCATAAGTGCAGGGCTTGGGTTTCCTACCGGCTCAACATGAAACTGAAGCTCGTACATGTGGTCACCTATTATGACATCGATCGCATTAGGAATCAACTCTGGGTCTAAAACCATCACTTGCATTCTGGATATACCATGTGCTCTAGTGAAAACCATATCCACATCTTTAGTTACCCTTAGAATCGTGCCGACCGCCCAGATAACAATGAACTCCCGTAGTTCAGCTAGTAATCCTCGAAGCTGCACCCATATTTTTTGGTAAAACTATCATCCAACTGTCTTGTAGAAACAATATTTAGAGATCATGTTGATCAGCAGGCGCAATTTATATTGCCCATATGCCGGGAACTGACATCAAATATATAACTAAGAAGCCCAATAATCCACCGATTAGTTCTTGCATCACCGAGCAATGACGAAAGACTACAATATTTTTCCCTCATAATTTTGCACGCTCCAACCTATATGTTCCCAATTTTCCATTGGTGACCTAGTCAGGAAGCTCATTGTATAGCAACGATGGTATCTTCAATAATGCCTGTTGTCCTCTCCCTTCTCCTCCTCGTCCTGTGCCACCCGTACGCCGTCACGGCATCAGCAGGGCAAGCTCCCTGCTGCTACAAGCGTCTGTTCAGCTTCGGTGACTCCTTCAACGACACCGGCAACCTTGCTAGAGCAGACCCCAACATGCCCCCACTGGTGTTGCCCTACGGCGAAACCTTCTTCCACCGCCCCGCTGGCCGGTCCTGCGATGGCAGGCTCATCGTTGACTTCATTAGTATGGTAACACAAGCAGGCAGCAGCTTGTTCAAAGATCGTGTGCAGCACATCAGCACATGTTCATCGACCCATCATGTGTTTATATGCTTGCATGCGCTTACAGCGGAGGCACTGAGCACTATGTAAGAAAGGGTTAAAGAAGACACCCCATTTAGAGACGCAGGTTTAAAACGCGTCTCCAATGATATATTAGAGACCCGTCTTATTCAATCGCGTCACCTATATCTTTACCCCCTTCATAAAATAGGAACACGCGTCTTCTATGTATTATTATTAGAGACGCGGCTCGCATTTCATCACCACGCGTCTCCTATGTGCCGCAACATTAGTGACGCAGTTCAGCGTTAACGCGTCTCCTATTTCGTTATCAAGGTATAGAAGACGCCTAAAGAAAACGCGTAGCTCATAAGCTATCTACGGACCCGAATTTTTCATAAAATCCGTTTCAAAAACGCTCACGTCCGTCTCGCCCCGTCGCCCCACCTCCCATCCGGCCTTATCCCTTCGGTCATTCCCCACCCCCCTTCTCTCTGTGCTCCCGCTCGCAAGCTGGCCGCCGCCAGCCACCGGCAACAGGGCAGCGTGGGTCCTTGGCGACCGCCGCCGGCTGCCTCCTCCTCTCTTTCCCCTCTCTCCTAATCCCTATCACCCCTTTCCACACTTCTCCTTCATATCCAACCACCTTCAGCGACGGCAACGGCGACGCTAGGGTTCAGCGTCCGCAGGGATTCAAGCGCTCGCGGACAGCGGACCAAAAGCAGACGGAGCTGGTGCAACGCCACCTGTTTAACCTCGCCGTTGCGTCCCTCCTCTAGCACCCTCACCCACCATGCCATCCATGCACGTGTTTCTGGGCTCCGCCTCTCATGCTTGCCGGTCTAGAACTTGCCATCTTCGCTGCTAAGGTCAGGAATCCTCTCTCTCTTGGATTTCTCCCAAATTGATTTAAGTCCTGATCTAGGGTTTGGGCCATGGAAGTTGCTGCTGGGCTACGGGATAACCGTTAATCCACCGCACCAATTGCTTGTCTCAAAAGCACAGATAAGTGCCCCAAATTCGATTCCCAAGCTTGCAAGTTGATTGAATCATTGGTCTGTATGTTCGAGCTTTCAAACAGTAGTGATATTTTACAATTTTGTAGAACAATGGATGAAATTTGATGTATTTTACAGTTGGCTAATTAATGCTGGATCTAGTAATTGAAAGTTGTTTCATGTACACTCTTTAGTGATATGCCGCTATCTCTGATCTGAAATTATGCAGGTTGTTCATGAGTGATATGCCTCTATCTCTGATCTAAAATTTGATGTACACTCTTTAGTGATATGCCTCTATCTCTGATCTGAAATTATGCAGGTTGTTCATGAGTAGTACGTAATCTAAAGATGCACAGTGGCAATACAACCTGCATCTCCCAGTCTATTGTGGTGAATTTGAGTCTCATGTAGAGTTTTTGGCTAGCTAATTGGTAGAAAGGAAAGTAATATTCACTCCTGCTTGCTTGTTCTGTCGTTTGCTACTTTCTTATGCGTCAATAGGAGGAAGGATTAGTGAACATCTTTCGGGGCGTTACTTTCTTATGCGTCAATAACTTGTTACAACCTGCATCACCCAGTTCATTGTTACTTTTTCTTTGCTATATGAAATCATTAGGGAACTGATACTTTGTAAGACAAGGATCCAGTTCAGTTAGATTTATGGCCACTTTTCCAATTTTGATTATGAAATATCTTTTCTATATATGTCCAATTGAACTATTTGTCTGCATATGTGGTTTGTTAGCTTTACAAGCATGGATTATTCTTGTATTAACCATCTGCTAGCATATTATTGGAACTGTCATCCATCTGCTATTGAGCTCTTTTTTAAATGGCGTGTGTGCAGGAAGTGTGCTTTAGTCGATGAGTGCAGATGGAGCAAAGATTGTTGGGAATCTGAAGTGTGCTTTAGTCGATGTATTCCAGTTTAAGCATCTTAGTCCTCACTCTGCATGTTAGTGAATCTGAAGTTGTACAAGATGTATGTATGAACAAAGAGGTCCGAGTACTCTTTTGCATGTATGTGTGACAGTGATGTATATATGGCATATGGCATGTTTGCCATCGGTTTCATGTTTTTTTTTTGTTTTCTAATTTGTCATTGGAGACGCTTTTTCCCAAAGCACGTCTCCAATGACAATAATTAATGACGTGGTTTCCCATGGTGCGTCTCTAATGAGAGTAATTGGAGACGCTGCTTCACCTATAACAATAATTGGATACGTTGTTTCTAAAAAACGTGTCTCCAATAAGAGTTATCGGAGACGCGGGTTTTCCGCGTCACTAATATGTCTAACATTAGTGACGAAAACTTAGATACGCGGATTTTTCATGTCACCTATGTGTCTAAAGAAGTGTCTCTAATAACACTTTCTTACATAGTGGAGGCTCCCGTTCCTGACGCCGTTCCTTGCTGGGAAGACAGTGAATGACTTCCGGCAGGGGCCAGGGGGCGAATTTCGCCGTGGCAGGCGGGACGGCGCTGTTGACGACCGAAAATGGCAAGGATGCCGATCTGGCTCGACAGCCGGTCTAGCCGCCTGTAACAAGCGGTGTGACCGGCTGTACCCTGTAGCCGGTCTGGCAATGGGCCAGGCGGTCTGACCGCTTGTACAGCCGGTCTAGACCGCCTGTAGGAAAGTGCTCAAAATATGATTTTGACTCCAGCATTGCGTAGGGCTCGTCGAGAAGGTCAAAATGCATATGTGGATCGCCCGATTTGGACTCCGGATCAGGGAGTTATGGCTCTGTCAAGGGTCAACCCCGGGCCCAGGCGGCTAGACCGCCTGTACAGGAGGTCAAACCGCCTGTAGCAGTTCTAATCCGAATTAGAGTTGTATTTTGATGGGACTCCATTATGGAATTGACTTCCCACGGGGTAAGACCTCACCACCCTATATTATGAAGGGCCGTGGCCGATTGAGGACCTCGACCCAATCGTACAAACATATCTACCTTTACTTTTTATCTCAAACCCTAGCTTTTCCAACCTCCCTTCTTCTTCCTTCTTCGTCTCCATGTCGTTTTAGGACGTTCTAGGTGGCCTTGCCGACCTTAGAACAACCCTAGGTTCGTTGCCTCCGACGGGGTCCCTCCCGAGGCGATGATCGTAGGCTTTCGCGGCACCTCTGCCTATTGGCGGTCTGACTCCCTGTAACAGGCGGTCTGACTCCCTGTGACAGGCGGTTAGACTCCCTGTACAGGCGGTCTAACTCCCTGCCCAGAAGTTCCGACGAGGAGATTCCGGCTACCGCGCGATCTAGCGCTTATCGTGTGTTGACCCGAAAAGGCGTCAACATATTTTGGCGACTCCGCTGGGGAAGTAGATCTGGTTTTTATAACCGTTCTACTCAACCCTAGCCGGATGGGATCCAAGATCGATCAAGATGATATTCCTGCTAACATAGAAGGTCTCGATGAGAAAGGACACCAGAAGTATTTGATGGCTTTAGCGCATCTCCAGAGCCAGTTCTTGAAGGGCTTCAAGAATGATCAAGACACGGTCACACGCGTTCAAGAGTTTGTGATGCCATCCTTCAAGATGAGCGATGATAAGATTGAGGTAATTGACACTGTAAGTTCATCTTCACAACCATCTTCCCCTATTGATACGGTTAGCCCGATTGTTGTTAATAGTATGCCTAGTCTTGATGAACTCTCTGCACGTTTAGATCGACTAGAGATACTTAAAAAGGGGAAATCGGTTCATAATAGTGATGTGCCTAGACCGAACACGGTCATTGCAATTGGATCAATGCTTACAGGCGGTCAGACCGCCGGTACAGCCGGTCAGATCCCCTCAGTGGCCGGTCAGACCAATCTTTCTAGTACTGTGACAATTATTCGGAGTGGCTTACACCGTTAGCCGTTATGCCAAATTCGGCTGCTGATAGCCGTGCTGGTATGCTGGATGCGGCCAATGCTATGTACGAAACAACGTTGCAGGATTTAGCATCGGTTAAACAAGGTCAGGATGAAACCGTCTCTCAATATTTTAGAAGATTTAAAGAGATAAAAAACCATTGCTTTAATTTATCAATTTCTGATGTTGATCTTGCTCGATTATGCTTTAGAGGATTAAAATCCTCTATTAGAGAAAAAATTGATAATTGTGATTATCATTCGGTTGCTCAAGTTCACATTAGAGCTGAAGTGGCTCAAAACCGAATGAATAAAGAAAAGGAGGGTCTTAAATCATATCGGTCTAATATGCATGCTATTGATTGTAAATCCGTTGTTTCGATTGATAATGATAATAATGTTAATATTGCTGAATTTGCATGGCCTTCTAAAGTTGAAGAGTATTCTTGTTCATCTCTTAGGTCGGCTCATAAGAGTCGGCAAGAAGAATTGAAATTTACATTTGATGTATCTAAATGTGATCGCATTTTTGATGAATTGCATAAACATGGATACATTAAGTTTTCTCATGTTATACGTGCATTAGAAGAGTTGAAAAGGCATGCATATTGTGAATTTCATAATTCTTATTCGCATGCTATCAATGATTGCAATGTTTTCCGTCGGCAAGTTCAATCAGCTATAAATGAAGGCCGTTTGAGATTTCATAACATGTAGGTGGATAAAACTTCTTTCCCGGTCAGTACTTTGGATTTGCAGCAACCTAAGGTTTTGATTCGGCCGCATCAAGTCGAATCAACCAAAGGGAAGAATGTGGTAGTGGGAGATGAAAGAACCACTTTGACAGGGAAGGAATTGATCCGTGAAGTGACATGTGAGAAATCTTCTAATGGAAAGGAGACATTCAAAGTCACGTTGAGAGCCTCTGGACATGGGGGCAAAGGTCGGTCGTTTCACCTGGACCGCAGCCGTCTGGGCCTGCTGTACTACAGGCAGTCAGACCGGCTGCAGCAGGCGGTCAGACCGGCCAGGCGGTCAGACCAGCTGCAGCAGGCGGTCAGACCGGCCAACACCATGGTCGTCCAAAGGCGCTGAAAACGGAACATTCAGAGATTGGAGCTTCAAAAGTGGGTTTGGCTAAAGACAGAGGATTGGGTATAAAGCCAAAGGTCACATTCGACATGCTTTTCGACAAGTACTCCAAGCAGAAGGCCGTTCCAAGCAACCGGCCATTAAAAAAGAAGTGAGATCACCTAAAGGTGGATCTTTCAAGCCAATGCAGCGTCATCATGTGTCTTGGGAGTTAAGTCCGATATGGGATGACAATGGTGTGATGTGGGTGCCGTATCAGTCGGTGTCATAACATTCTTTGCATTCTGGATGGAGGGAACCAAGAAGACATGTTCTGGACAAGGTTGCACTACCCGTTCATGACCGTTTGGCTGTTCGTCAATCTGGTCAAAGGCATCGGGCCCAGGCGGTCAGACCGCCTGTTACCAGCGGTCTAGACTGGCAGTCCAAGAAGAAGAAGACACCTCCTCTAAAGCAGGTGTATCGGCCTAAGAAGATGGAGGAGAAAGTTCAGGAGAAGAATATGGACTCAGTGAAGGCTACTACACTTGATGGAGACAAAAGACCGATTGTTTTAGACAATCTGTTTAAGAAGTCTATGTCAGAGACTCCCACTGCTAGTGGTCATGAGGTTAGCCGCAATGAGTTTAACTTTCTTCCTAGATGGTGTCCTCCAGGTTTGACTCGTATGCAGAGAAGGAAACTTCAAAAGCTATGTCTTCAGGAGAGAAAGAAACAAGAGCCAGAGAAGCAAGAGCCAGAGAAGCAAGAGCTTTTCAACAAGCATAAACCTATGCTTCCTCAGAAGAAGGAGTGGAGAGTCAAAAAGAATGATCAGCCAAAGCCGGTAGTACAGGCAGTCCAACCTGTTGTACAGGCGGTCCAGACCGCCAGTTCTATAGAGTCGACCGAGCAGGCGGTCAGACCGCCTGCACAGCCGGTCAGACTAGTTGAGGCAAAGATACTACCGGATGATGTTTCTTCTGCTCGCATGGTTTGTGATGATGAGTTGACATCGGTTCTCAGTGTTGAGGACGATGAACCACTTGTTGATTACAGTTCGTCACCAGAGCATATAGATATGGATGCTAATGTCCCATACTTGGGTGATCATATTCTTATGGAGGAAGATCCTGATCATCCTGATTTTGATCCTAGGGAAGCTATGTAGGTGTTCTTACTCCTTACTTCGGTCAAAGGATGATGCTGAATTTACTCGGGGGGCAAAACAGCAAGGAGCCTTTGAGAAAGTATTATTGGAGCTGTTTTGATTCAAAAGACCGAAGGGAAGGATTTTATTATTGCATATGCAAGTAGAAGATTATTGGACGCCGAAATGAGGTATGCTTTTAGTTGTATACATCATGCTTATACCAGGTTAAGGCATTATTTACTATGAAATACTTGCACAAATTCTTGTTAAGCCGACATAATTATATACATGTTGCATAGACCAAATATTGAGTGATAGAATCGGCAAATGGCTTATGCTTTAATTGAATATGATTTAGTCTTTGATTCACTGAAATTTATAAAGACATATCGTTACCGATTTTATTGTTTACCATTGATTAATGATCAACTTAATTTAAATGTAGGCTATATTACTTTTACTCCATGCAATTTGCATTTTGATGGATCGGTTTACAAAGGTAATTGTGGTGTTGGTGTTATTATTATATCACCAAACGATATTGTTTCTGAAGCTCTTAACCGATTGGATCATATATGCATAATTATTCAGACCGAGTATTAGTTTTATTATTCGGTTTGGAGATCTTACATTACATGGGAGTAAAACATGTAGAAGCTCGTGGTGCTTCTTTTCTATTGGTACAGCAAGTATTCAAAGCATGTCAATGTTTAGATGAATTTCTAAATGTTTATCTTGATAAATGATTAGACATTATAATTTGATTTGATGAATTTGTGATTTATCATATACCAAGAGAAGAGAATCTTAGCACTAATGTGTTGGCACAGCAAGTACCAGGCTATAATATTCAGAAAAAAAATTTCGAGAAAAGAAACCGATGATTTGCGAAGCCGACATGCTTGCTCTTGGACAAGCGGTCCAACCGCCTAGTGCAGCCGGTCTAACCGGCCTGGCCGGTCTAACCGCCATGACAAGCGGTCTGACCGCATATGCCTCTGAAAGACTGATTCGGCTGAGGATGCCTCTCAATCTGTTGAGGACGATGTTGGTATTTGGAGGAAGCCTCTGGTGGTATTTGCAGGATACTAGCAGGTCAATGGATTGAAAAGTCCGACGATGGGCTTTCAACTTTGCTTTGGTTGATAGTGAACTATATCGTCGGACCGCGGATGGTTTGCTCTTAAAGTGTTTATATCCTGATCAAGCTAGGTTGGTTATGGCAGAGGTTCATGAAGAAATTTGTGGTGCGCAACAATCGACTCGCATGATGAAGTGGCTCCTTAAGCGGGTTTACTATTATTGGTTTACAATAATTGCTTATTGTTTTTGTTACTATGAAAGAGGTGATTGAGTTTATTATTTGTGATTCGTTTGCCAATGAACATCATTCATATCTAAGGAGGTACGTGAGTTCGTTGAATCCAATGGTATTAAATTGCTCAATTCATCTCCATATTATGCTCAAGCTAATGGTGAAGTTGAGTTTAGCAATAAGACATGTTTCTAGGCATGGTTCTGCCAAAGTTACTCCGTATGAGTTTGTCTATGGTCAAGAAGTTCTTTGAGTGACCGGCAAGCGTTTGGAGGCTTTGGAGCAGGTCTAAAAAGAAGATAGCTCGAGTATGTAATAAGAAGGCAAAGGTAACATCTTTTCAAGTTGATGATTGCATGAATTTCAGTTGCCAAAGGCATTTGAAGGTGTTATCCAAGTGTTTGGCAAAGTGTTTGAAAGGATTTGGCAGATATGTTGATATTGCTCTTAGAACAAAATGGCCGACAATATAGGGTCGCCATTAGACTGAATTAATGTTTCTTGATACGCAAGCTTTACCAAGAAACAGGGGGGCATATGTTGACGACCGAAAATGGCAAGGATGCCGATCTGGCTCGACAGCCGGTCTAACCGCCTGTAACAAGCGGTCTGACCGGCTGTACCCTTTAGCCGGTCTGGCAATGGGCCAGGCAGTCTGGCCGCCTGTACAGCCGGTCTAGACCGCCTGTAGGAAAGTGCTCAAAATATGATTTTGACTTCAGCATTGCGTAGGGCTCGTCGAGAAGGTCAAAATGCATATGTGTATCGTCCGATTTGGACTCCGGATGAGGGAGTTATGGCTCTGTCAAGGTCAACCCCGGGCCCAGGCGGTTAGACCGCCTGTACAGGAGGTCAGACCGCCTGTAGCAGTTCTAATCCGAATTAGAGTTGTATTTTGATGGGACTTCATTATGGAATTGACTCCCCACGGGGCAGGACCTCCCCACCCTATATTATGAAGGGTCGTGGCCGATTGAGGATCTCGACCCAATCATACAAACATATCTACCTTTACTTTTTATCTCAAACCCTAGCTTTTCCAACCTCCCTTCTTATTTCTTCTTCGTCTCCATGGTGTTTTAGGACGTTCTAGGTGGCCTTGCCGACCTAAGAACAACCCTAGGTTCGTTGCCTCCGACGGAGTCCCTCTCGAGGCGACGATCGTAGGCTTTCGCGGCACCTCTGCCTACAGACGGTCTGACTCCCTGTAACAGGCGGTCTGACTCCCTGTGACAGGCGGTTAGACTCCCTGTACAGGCGGTCTAACTCCCTGTCCAGAAGTTCCGACGAGGAGATTCCGGCTACCGCGCGATCTAACGTTTATCGTGTGTTGACCCGAAAAGGCGTTAACAGGCGCTGAGCCAGCAGTTCTTCAAGGACATGGGGCTAGACCTGATCTTCATTCCGCCCTTCTCCTTGGACGTGCAGTTGGAGTGTTTCAAGCTCGTGCTTCATATGCTGGGCCCAACGGAGCAAGGTATGTACACCTTGGGAAATCCCAAGGGGATTGAGGGAGATTGGAAGGGATCAAGGAGAACTTTGACTTGTCGATGATTTAATCTCTCTTATTAATCTCTTTCAAGCCCTTTTAGTTTCCTCCTAACCGAACAAGGTTCGATAGCTGCATAGGCAATTAGGGAAATGGCTCTAGACAAATTTACTCTATTAATTGTACGCCTGCAGGCGAAGATATGACATGCGTGTGTGTTTCATTTGGGCAGAGCGCAAGAACATTATGTCCAGCTCTCTGTTCCTGATGGGGCCAACTGGGGCCAACGACTACAACCACCCATTCTTCCAGAACCGATCCTTCAGCGCCGAGATCAAGCCCCTAGTTCCAAAGGTTATAGAAAGGATCGAAAATACCATAAAAGTAACTGACTGTATATAAAGGGCATGATTCGATCCATTTAGTTCCTGGACTAATCTTACCCATGTTTAGATAGAGGGACTAAAAGGGACTGAAGGGCATTAAATCGTGCAGACCATAACGAACTAAAATATGTCAAAATTATAAACTGAATTTGGGTTCCTAAAAATACTTAACAATGGTGCTACCTCCCATCCCGTGTTATAATTTTACAAATCTCGTACATCCAGATGAACCCTGAAAAATAATTAATTAATCGAATCACATACACTGTATATTAGGCCTCTCAGTGGTGTTTCATGAATAATAAAATGTCATGTAGACGCTTTTTATGATGTAGCATTTTATTAATGGAGAGAGATGAAATGAGATTTGTGGGGATAAACCATGTATACACAGTTATCTAGACGTATTGTATGTCTTGCGTGTAATCTTGGAAACAACTATATATGAAACTATGTATCGAGAGGGGTGTTCCATCCTAGTTTGAAGCATTTTTTAGATGATGTATCAATTTAGATAATCGTGTTCATAAAACTTACAACGAGAATGACCATAGTTGTTGATAGGCCTTGGAGCAAAGACTATCATTGTCCCCGGGACCCGAGGTACCTAACCATTTTCAACAGGAACAACTCCAGCGACTACGACGCTGACGGGTGCATCCCGTGGCTCAACGACTTCGCCGAGGAGCACAACCGTGCTCTCCGGCTCATGCTGGAGCGCATCGTCCCCCGCGACGATCCGACAGTCACCATAATCTACGGTGACTACTATGGCGCCATCCTGGAGATCACCCGTAGCCCTCTAAAGCACGGTAGGTTTCATCGCATGAAGTTCTTCGTCCTAGGCACATATCCTGGGATGGCATCCATCTCACCGAAGCTGCGTACCAGTTCGTGGCGCGTGGCATGCTGGACGGAACATACGCTGCAATCGTCCATCCTACCCAAGGGGATATACATAAAAAGCCTCTTGTTGCATTACATTACAAAGCATATATACAAATGCTCGAGAAGGGCTCGTGCTGTACTTTGACCTGATGCTTATTCCTTGCCGCCGGGGGTAGTTTTCATGATAACAATCACTAATAATCAAAGCCTGATGCTACTAGCGACATGCGCCTAGCACCACGACGCTTAGTAGACCTGTTGTGTGCGTGCCAATAATCATGCTCAGTTAGTCGGTTGGTCATGTATATAGCAATGGCAGCTCGAAAAGGAGTAAGTTACACCCAATATGCATGTAACAACTTGTATGATGATTCTATCATTTACTCGATTAACAGAGCTTGCGGCCAAGGTTTTGTTGCTCTTGACAAAATCTTGTTTACGAGAATTGGGTTGACCTTTTGCCCATTCGATTGATATATCCCCGGTGCCGTGGAGGTGACCGGCGCACATTGGACCTGCTGATGAGGACATCGCCATGTTGGAATTGCATACATCAAAGTCTTCTCCAAGTGACAAGTCGTCTCCAACTCAACCGCCATGTTCGGTTTGGATTCAGCCGGCACGTTGGGTTTGGATTCAGCCGGCGCACATCGAATGAGACATATAAGGATGCGTTGGAACGGGTACGACGATGCCGTTGATTTGCTTCCGGTCCAAGCTCCAGAAGGGTCGTGGATCACACTGTGTGACCATGATAAGATGTTGCGTCACCTTTTTGGACCATCATCGGGCCATGTATCATGTTGGGCCTTGGCCCAAGTAGAGGGTGCCCACCTCTGGTCGCCCTCAACCCTAGAGCGCCCCTGTTCCATCATAAACAGGGTAGCCACCGCCGCTTACACTCGAGTTTTTCTTAGATTATTATGTTTGATACAGTTCGCCACTCATCGGTTTGTGCAACCCCAACATTCGTGCTTAGTCATTCATCTATAGTTGTCACATTTATTGAGTGATGTGTTTTTTCAAGTTCTTGTTTGTGTTCTTCGCTGCGAAGACAGGAATTAGCCTTCTCGACGAGGTCAACCGGATTGTGACTACAGTTGATAACCAGAGGAGTTGTGGTGCTAAGATTGCGGAGTTTGCGTTTGCTGATTTGAAGCCGAATCAGTTTGTTGCACTCCACCAACAATGAGTTACCCTTCACCTGACGGAAGATCGAGCACCCTAGTTCCCATCACCTGTGTCCTAGGATTCCTCGTGTATCCGTTGATCTGGCTGATTGCCCTCTCCCCGAACCATTTGATTCCCCACCAGAATCAACTCTGAGCCATTGTCCTTTTCCTCTCTCTCCCTGAGCGGCTCGGGAGGACCAAGGGATGAACCATGTTTCGCTGTCCGTCCTTGGCTTGCAACTGCAGAGAGAGCGAGATGGGAGGGCTGACCACTAAATCTAGTGCAGGAAAAACGTATCCTTCAACCCTGAGGGCAAGGATTAGCAGCTTGTCCTGCATCTGCGCCCATGGAAGGGGAAGGAACAGCTTAAACCAGCTCCAATGTGACGGAGCTATTGGGACAGCTCAAGCAAGCACTCTTGAATAAAGCAATGCTTTGGCTGAGGACGACCCAGCCGTGGAGGGATTAGCAACCTTCAGATCTGGCTATTATTGGTAAGGTCCTTTCATCAAGTGTCCTCCATATGCAGACTATAAAGTCGGCGCTTGGGCCGGCTTGGGGTAATCCAAAGGGATTGAAATTCAAATCTGTTGGGGATATAACATCTTCATTGCGAATTTAGAATTCTTGATTCCAACTTTCCTCTCTCGTAGCCAATTAATTGACTTTTGGTCAAATTCCTCAAATTTTCTAAACTGAAAATCAACTTCATCATCCTTATTCGCTGCTGATAACTCTTGGCAATAACACGGGTGTTACAAATCTAAATTTTCATCTTAAGAAATTTTGAAGTCCCTTGCTCTAGGACTAAACCTCTCCATTTAGACTTTATGCTCATTAACAAAATGAGCAAAAAGTCTGGCTTGCCTCGGACCGTTAAGCCCACGAGCCAGTTCGTTAGGCTCGTGAGCCAGACGTATGTCGTTTTAGCATATAGAAACACATAGAAATATCACAATAATAAAGTTTTAAACATTCAAAGTCCACCAAGTGTGTACCTTACTTAACCATAACTTCGTACATATATCTATACCTATTTCTAAAGCAAGCAATGATTCTGCCCCTTTTTGGTCTGTCGTGGGCCCCACTTGTCAGTTGGTCCACCTATCAGTGACCAGACGCGGCACAAGTTATCGTCTCCGACTCCACCTCCCGTAGTCCCGTTCCTCTCTCCGGCTTTACCTCCCAACCTCCCGATGGCCATGGTGCCCGCATCTCCCTCGCTTCCTCCCTTCCCCTTGACCCCTCTCCATCCATGCGTTCGCGTCCTCACCCCACCCACTCGACGGCGTCGATGGCGCACAGGCGCAGGCGCAGCCGCCCCCCACCCCCCTCCGCCGCCCTACATCCTCACTCGACGGCGGCCATGGCGGGGCGCAGCCGCCCCCCACCCCCCTCCGCCGCCCTACATCCTCACTCGACGGCGGCCATGGCAGGGCGCAGCCGCCACACACCCCCCTCCGTCGCCCTACATCCTCACTCGACGGCGGCCATGGAGGTGCAGCCGCCTCACCTCGGCCACCCCCCTCGGAATCGAGATGCGTCTGACTCTAATTGGAATCCGAATCGGATGCAAGGTTTCTGTCCCTTTTTTTCGTCCGTCGTACGGACAGTGGCCCACCTGTCAGCCAAGTCAAGGTCAGACGCGAAACTCTCTCCGTCGCACGGGACATCGCTGCTGGCGGCTTCCCCCGACCCTCTCGCAGTCCCGCTCCGTCCTCGGCAACCTGCAGCGCCGCCTGCTCTCGCTCACTCCCTCCCTTCCACCCCTCTTCATTCCATTAGAATGAAGTTACTTCCATCCAGCGCGAGCGCTGGAAGAAACCAGTAAAAAAAAGGACGGATCCATCTAGAGAAATATCAAGGAACAAAGGGAAGCTACTTCTCCACCTCACCCGTCAGTCCTCACGCTCAACAATCAACCTTCTAGCCACCGATCGAACCATGGTCTGCTGAATCGAGCTTTCAGCAAAAAATAAAGGAGACAAGGGTGCAAGAGAAGCAGCAACACGGTCAAGGGACAAATCGAAGACAAATCTAGCACAAATCCGCTGCAGCCACCAAGAACACAAATACAGAGAGAGATCGAGAGAGCAGAGATAGAGAGATGGGGATTTGGTGGAGGAGCCGAACTTGCCGCAGCACAAATCGAGCTCACCGGCGGGGGAAGTGAGCTGCGGCCTGCTCGAGCTCCTCGCGCCGTCCACCACCATGCCGAGCTCCTGCTCGCACCGTTCTGCTCGAGGCCGCCTGCCGCCACGCCAAGCTCCTGCTCGAGGCCGCCCGCCAGACCCTGAAGCAGCTCAAGGAGGAGCTTGAGGCCGCATCGCTCATCTTCCGCCCGCGAGATCCATTCCCAGGCGCATCTCCCTGCTGCTCCTCAAGGCCGCATCGCCGGAGAGAGAGATGAGACGAGAGAAACGGAGCGAACGAGGTCGCTCGAGAAATATCAGGAGAGAGAAAGGGGGCTGCCGATATAAAAAAGAGGAGGGGAAATCACGAGAAAAATAAAAGGAAATAAGGAAAAAGAAAAAAGATGAAAAAAGAAGATTAAAAAGATGGGGAAAAAAGAAAAATATTAGGAGGGGATGGAAAAAAGAAAATGTGAGGAGAGACGAGATGGTAGTTGGGGATGGTTGAATAAAATATAGATTAGTTGGTATAGGGACTGGCCGATGTGGAAGATGTTGGGATTTTTTTTTGAAAAAAACAAAAGATATTGGGATAAAAGTTAGAATCTTGATGACGAATATTTTTTTAGAGGTTGAAAATAGAGGTTGACCAGTACGGATAGTCTAAGGCCACGGGCCAATTTGCACAAAAAAAACCTTGTATTTATATAAAGTTCTAACAACATGCCATATCTTTTGCTGCTTGATTTTACGTAAAAGCCACCAATTTTTCTTACATGATAATATTTGATACTATTACAAATGCTGGCAGACAATTTCTAGGCCTAGCTCATGAATTATCTACAACACTGATCCCAGATCAACGTGAGATCAGGTTACCTGTAGCAACGCACGGGCATTTGTGCTAGTTTTTAAAAAAAAACACATTTAAGGTTGCACTCTAATATTTGTATTTTGTCTTGCAGCTTGTTTAGCTCGTGAGTGACTTGCGAGCTTGCTCGTTAACATAACGAGCTGAAAATCTTGCTTGGCTTGTTAAATTTTCAACTGAGCCACAAGCTAAGTTGAGCCGAGCTAAGTTGAGCCGAGTTACAAACGAGCGGAGCCAGCTCGCGAGTTTTGAGCTTATAGTCCAGCCATAGGTATAAACCGGGGGAGTATTATTCTGACAAGTAATAAGTAGCTAATTAGGTACAACGACGTGCGACTGCATTTTGCTTTGCATGGTGTTAATTGGGAACACATGGTGCCCCGTGAAAAACTATTCTGAGGACGGAATAGAAAGCGATGGGCTATGCATAAAGAAAGAAGAAAAAGGACATTTGAATGTCAAATCGTTGTGCGTTGAACGACGCGTGCACGGTGCTCAAGTTGACAAAATTTTGAAATGTAGTTATCGGGCGATATGAGTTGACAAAAGATAACTTAAATTATCCAACTGTCGTGTCGAAAGAATATTTACGAGATTGTGTCGATCTGCACACGCAATTTACATTGCTTATATGCAGGGAGTTGTCTTGCATATAAAATTAAGAAGGTGAACAAGCATCCATGGATTCTTGCATCATGGACCAAGGACGATCGCCCAAATATTTCCCCCCCTTTAATTTTGCAGGCTGCAAGCTACTCCTATATATAGTTTCCACTGCTGATCAAGCCAGGAAGCTCAAGTGCATCGATGGCGTCTTCAATAATGCCTGTCATCCTCTCCTTTCTCTTCCTCGTTCTGTGCCACCCGTACGCCGCCGTGTCGTCGGCCGGGCAAGCTCCTTGCTGCTATAAGCGCCTCTTCAGCTTGGGCGACTCCATCATAGACAACGGCAACCTGGGCGCCGTGAACCCCAACATCTCCGCCCTGGCGTTCCCCTACGGCGAGACCTTCTTCCACCACCCCACCGGCCGGTTCTGCGACGGCCGGGTCATCGTCGACTTCATTGTTATGGCAACTCTACTCACTAGCAGTTCGTTCGTCGTTCAAGGCTCCTCCACTGCAGATGTTGATCACGTGTTTATGTGATTTGCATATATGCGTTTGCAGCGGATGCGTTGAGGTTGCCATTCTTGACGCCGTTCCTGGCGGGGAAGACAGCGGAGGATTTCGAGCATGGGGCCAACTTCGCGGTGGCCGGCGCGACAGCGCTGAGCCAGCAGTTCTTCAAGGACATGGGGCTGGACCTGGCCATCATCCCGCCCTTCTCGCTGGATGTGCAGGTGGAGTGGTTCAAGCGCGTGCTCTATATGCTCGGCCCAACTGAGCAAGGTACGTACGTAGTTACAGACTGATGGGTACATACATACTGTTGGGTAGGCAATTTGGCAAAGCTCTGAACAGATTAGTCTAAGTGATACGTGTACGTCTGATCTGATCTCGTCTCATGAATTGTGTTTAATTTCTTCAGAGCGCAAGGAGATCATGTCCAGCTCTCTGTTCCTGTTGGGGGAAATTGGGGGCAACGACTACAACCATCCTTTCTTCCAGAACAGATCCTTTAGCACTGAGATTAAGCCGCTGGTACCAAAAGTTATAGAGAAGATCGAAAACGCCACCAAGGTAACCGTAATAACCAAAGCAACCAAAGCCTTTTCATGGTGCAACTACTAAAAAAAATGCAACAATACGAACTGAATTTGGATATCGTAAGAAAAAAGCTCATCGTGCGTGTTGTCATATATCAAAGGTGTTGATTGGCCTTGGAGCGAAGACAATAGTCGTCCCAGGCAACTTCCCCGTCGGCTGCATCCCAAGGTACTTGACCATGTTCCAGAGCAACGACTCCAGCCAATATGACGCTGCCGGATGCATCAAGTGGCTCAACGACTTCTCCGAGGAGCACAACCACGCCCTCCGGCGAATGCTGAAGCGCGTCGCCTCCAGCGACCCGACCGTCACCATCATCTATGGCGACTACTACGGCGCCGTCCTAGAGATCACCCGTAGCCCTCAAAAACACGGTAGGCGAGAGGATACAACAACTCTAACCTGCTGGTTAATTTCATTCAGTTTGTATGATCACGTCAAGTTATTGTCCAGGGATGATATCATAACGTATGTATAAATAAAAATGGCAGGGTTCAGGAAGGACGTTGCTCTGACCGCGTGCTGTGGCGACGGTGGGCCCCACAACTCCGGCACGCTCTTCTCTTGCAATGCCACGTCGGTGCTGTGCCCTGACCCGTCCACGCACATATCCTGGGACGGCCTGCATCTCACTGAAGCTACGTACCAGTTCGTGGCGCGTGGCATGCTGGATGGACCGTACGCTGTGCCGTCGATTCTGTCCAAATGCAGATACTAACAAGATTGTGTATGCTCGACACGGGCGGCGGCCTCATAATTGCGTGCTCTATTTTGTTTACAATCACAACGTTTGTATATATGCGTGTAAATAATCGTGATCATTGTAAATGGCAATGGACATGTCGCGTGAAAAATATAGCTATGTTAAATAGCAAAAGGACAAAAAAAAGAACCATTGGAATATTTTCCATGGGTATTTATTTTTACTGTATGATAACCGAATTGGTTATCGAATTGGCGAGAGTCTTGGTTCAATGGTTAAATTGTTCATTAAGTTCAGCAGCTAGGAACCGGTTAAACACATAGTTATTAAACCATATTAAATCCGATTAAAATAAGAGATTCCTTAAAGAAACAGTTAAACCGCCTGTTCGTAAGGATAAAAATAAAGATGACGTTATTGGTCGAAACTGAGTATTATGCTAACATATAGTAAGTAGCTAATTAATAGGTACGACGACATGCTACTGCCTTTTGCTTTGCATGGTGCTAATCAGGAAAGGATACACGTGATGCCCCGTGAAAAAAATAGTTGTGAGAAGGAAAAGAAAACGATGGGTATGGTTTTTTATATGAAAGAAAGAAGACAAGGGAAACTCTGAATGTCAGATCGTTGTGCGTTTAGCGACGCGTGGACAGTGCACCAGTTGACAAAGGAATTAAGTGAAGTCTTTGGTCGATCAGAGAGTTGACAACAGATAACTTAAATATAATTATCCAACTATCGTGTATAAAGAATATTTACGAGATGGTGTTGATCAGCACACGCAATTTACATTGCTTATATGCGGGGAATTGTCTTACAAATATAATTAAGAAGGTCAACAAGTAACCAGTGAGTTCTTGCTTCGCCGACCAAGGACGATCGACAACCATATATTTTTCCCCACAATGTTGCACGCTGCAACCGATATGTTTCCATTGGCGATCTAGCCCGGAAGATCAGCAAGTAGCTTCTGTGGCGTCTTCACTCTTCACTAATGCCTGTCGTCGTAGCCTTTCTCCTCGTCTTCGTGTGCCTGTACGCCGCAGTGCCACCAGCCCTTGTCATTTGACGTGCAGGTGGAGTGGTTCAAGCCCCTGCTCTACATGCTGGGCCCAACGGAGCAAGGTATACGTAGTTACCGACTGAAGGGTACGTGTTGCATATATATAGTCAATTTGGGAAAGCCCTGTGGTCAAATTTACTCTACGAGACACGTGTCGTACGCTTGACGACGACATGTCAATATATTCATGCGTTTGTTTAGTCTTTTGGGCACGTGCGACACGCACGTGCTATTAAAAGAAATTAGCTAAAAAGTAACTAATTTAGAACAGTTACATTCATTTCAACAACATAATGCTATAATTTATTATTCATAATATGAGTCTATTATATTTGAATACGACATCAAGGACAATTATCTAGCTATGTTGATTCAATCTTCAGAGTCGTTAATCTCGTTGATGGAGGATTCCTCCGAGCTAAGAGTGTCGTCCTTGCCGTCGATGACATCCTGATCATACATTGCTCTGGTCATCTCTTGGACATCCTTATCTTCTAGCAGCCATTCATCATCTTGATCAACTTGGTAGCAGTTATTGTCTTCCTCTTCTTCCTGTGATCCCTCGTCCTCGTGGAGTTCGTGCTATTAAAAAAATAGAATAAAAAAGAAACAGGTTTTTAACCATTACAATCAATTTAATTTTTTATAAATAAATTATTAAAAAATATAAATATAGTATAGATAAAAGGATATAAGAGAAATCCATATAATGAAAGCTTAAAAATATACTGCAAAGCTAGAACTTTTTAATAAGAAAGACAAACTCAAATAAAGTACATGCATATACCGATATTAATTTCTAAAAATAGTTATACATAGTAATTATTGAGCCTACCTAATATTAATAACTCGTTATTCTTCTTAAACACCTTTGAATGTTGACAAAGATGAGTAAAGACTTGTTTTATAGGAAGTGATAGCCATCAAACACACTGTTAAAATTAAAACATGTCGCAACCCCCAAAAAATATTGCTAGCCTTCTTCACGGTGTTTTCATCAGATACAATAAAAAAACAGTGACAATTACATAGAAAGTAAAGAGTACTCACACGTGTCCATTATAAAATTTGAAGAAAATTAAGAGTACTCACACATATTTGTGTCCAACAGAACATTTTTACCATGACAAGTTGGTAATTGACATCGGGGTGTGTCGTTGCCATTGTCGCTGACCAAATCTATATTTGAAGTACCTCGGAGCATGCTCATTTAGTCGGACTATCCCGTAGTGCCAGAACTTTAAAATGGGTAGCAAGTTGAAAATAATATCTTATTACAACATCATTAATCACAGCACAAAGCTGGGTCTAACAGCAATGGTTTCCCTTCATCTGAGATGTCAGACATTTTTAACCTTAAACTCTCTGCAATCCCCTTCCTAACTCCATAATTATGCTTCTTCCACAAAAATCTCCGCGACACAAAAAAAAATAAACTCAAGGTGAGAATCAAGAAAGAATATAAAAATATTTTGATTGACACAAACACAACTCATCTCTTCTCTACCCCTTAAATTCACCACTTCATCTCTTTTTTAAGTCCACCCAAATTCATGGTTTTAAATAGCTGGCTATAGCCTTGCTATAGCTCTGCTATAGCTTTTTGAGAGGGTTGAGGCTATGCAATTGTCAATTGTTCCGTTATAGCCGCTAAGAACACTTTAGCGCCGCTAAACACCACTTTAGCGCCGCTAAACTCCGCTTTAGCCCGCTAAATACCGCTATAGCCCCGCTAAACACTGTTATTTTTATTAGCAATGAAATATTTTTAGCATGGTTAATCGTCTTTTCTGTTGTGCAGTCCAATGATCCTTTACTTTTTCGCACAGGAGCCCAAGAGTTGTTTAAAAAACAATATTAACAACACCAAGCCCTAACCACGGCCTTTGAATTTGAAGAAATAGACATGACAACATAGTGTTCTATAGCTCTAGGCAAATATTTTAATATTTGAGTTCATAAAATTTTCATAGATACATAATTTCTACACAAGTAGTAAAATTTTCATACTTTTCTTACAACCGCTAAATGGAATAGCTCCCGCTATATCCCGCTATAGCTTCACATAGCTTCTGGAGGAGCCTTCCGCTAAATGGCTTAGCCCGCTATTTAATTAAAACCATGCCCAAATTAGTGTCCCTAATAGTCATCACTTCTCTTAAACGCACCCAAGATTATGTACCCACAATAACAACTCCATTAAAACCAAGACTCCAGATCTAATCTCATCATACCTCACTCAAATCTAAAGGCTAGTGTTATTTGACTAGTCCATCTACCATCACACACCACCTCTCACCTCCCAGCCACGATCCAGTCAAATCAAAATAAAATAAAAAAAAACTCCAGAGCTCAGCCGCCGTCTCCCTGCGTAACTGCCGCAGCCCGCAGGCTTCCTTGTCGCCACCTTTTCCGGCCTGGTTCACGCCACCCAAGGACGCCGCCGACCATCCCGCCTCGAGTGTGTCCACGCCGCATGCCCGCGTCCTGGGTAAACGCCGCCGCCGCCGATGATGACCTGCTACGGCTCGTCGTTGAGCAGGGTGATCCGCAGGGGGCACGAACCGGCATCAACCATTGCCGCCGCCGCGATGCATCCATCAACCCGTCAAGCCCGTGCTTCCTGGCCGGACACCATGCTAGCACTTGCCTGGTTCGTCTTCAACAGCTACCGGCGGTGCATGAAGGTCAATGACGACACCTGCGACTTCTGGCACCACCGTGTTTATCACTACGAAGTGCAAACCAATCCAAGTAAGCCTTTCTGTTCCATATTTCAGTACAACAGAAACTAATGCATACTCATGTCTCAGAAGAATCCAGCGACACTTTCTTTGGTAAACTGCTTGCATGGTATCAAGTATCAAGCTGTCTATTCGAAGCTGGATTCCTAATCAACATTTTCGGAAGATTACAACAACCGGAGGTTGTACTGTTGTGATGTTTGTGACAACACTTTGGAGTGAATCACTGATTTTGTTTTGGGTAAAAGTCTCCATCCATTCTAACTCCTCCTGTTCTCTTATCGGTATGTATCTCTTATTGCTTTGTTTTATTCTGAATAAGCTATGTAATTTCATAATGATAAAAAATTAAGTCTCTGAGGAAAGCACAGCTAACTAATGAGGATTGTGTAGTGGGAACTTTACATTCCATCATCCACCTGTTTTAACCTGCTGATTTTTGTGGCATGGACATGGCACTTCATCGGACTAAAATGCATGTACTGTTTCACTTGGTTCAGTGTGAGGTATGTTCTTTGTTTATGAAATTTCGTAGGGCTCTTTAGAGAAAAAAATTTGATTAACTATTGAAGAGAGCTTAAGAGCCAGAAAAATTATGATCTGAATGATCTGCAGTTTGTTGGTTCTTTCACTAATTCAGTGCTATGCCATATCTTCAATTCTGGTTCACATTGCTATGTCATATCTTCAATTTTTAGGTTGACATTCAACTGAACTCACTACTACTGTTTTTTCTTGCACACTAACATTCTAACTTATTACATCTGAAAAATGTAAATTTTTTTGCCCTTATTATTGAACTATAGCATGATTTATTTTTGGTGTACTGATGTTATATATAAACAACACTTTTCCTAATTTCACATTACAGCTCTATTTTAGGTAAATAATATAATTATATGAATGCAGACATGTTTTCTTGTGGAGGAATGAGTGTAGGATGAGCTCCTTTTTATCGACAACAAGGTGAGGTTCCTTCCACTAACGATGTTGGTTCATACATGTGACAATGTGGCTTCATGTAAGGAGCGCAAGCGGGTCATCTTCTTGTAGTTATTTCCTTTACCAGGTGTTTTCTTACTATGCAAAAAACTCGAATATATTTATGTTTGCAAATATGATTCACATCTGACAAAATATTGCAATGTAACACTTGAATCATTTTGCCCTCAAAATGACAATTCCGTGGTTGTTTGATTTGCTTTACCAAATCTTGCCATAGCGTTAGCACGGCCCTACACTAGTGGTTCATTAGGAATTCCGGCTCATCCCTCAGACACCTAGGATATCAGCCTTTTTCCATCCATTGTTTTATTGACTCTTCTGTCTCAGTCCTGCAAGTGCAGCAATGGAAGATGAAGCCACTCTATATAATATATTTCTGCATAAGCATTCTATCACAAATGTGTTGGATCATCATGCAGCTGACTTATTGGCTTGGCATCAGCTTGTGGCTAAGGTTATGCATATCCAATTAAGTAATAAAAAGGACACATTTAGATCCTGGACTGGAGTGTCCAACTGGCGCAGATATTATTCCCAAAAAGAAACTGGCGCGGATATTAACTTTTATATTATACTCAGAACAATAGCCACGCACTGGAGTGTCAAACTGGCGCAGTTAGAAAATATGTCCATAAGGCGTAATAACACAAGAGAAATGTGCAATTAAAATAACACAGATGAATTTAATAGCACAAAACCCTTAGAGGCCAGGTGCTGCCAATGTGGTGGATGCTTAGAGCCTCAGATAAACTTCAAGAATGTGATAGGTCCTTGTATTCTCAGTCTTCTATCTTTGGCTAAAAACAGTGGTGTTGCAAAGACAAGGCAAACATTAGAGGAATGGATACTGCAATGAAATAAATAAACAAAAAATGAAAGCTTTAAGATAGTACTGTTATCTCATTCTCGGCTAGTAATGCTACGACTGATAGTTATCCTAAAATGCAGACATGAAGATCTGTTACAGTAGTCAGAGTAGTATCCAGTTTGCTCATCGATGTATATTACTCTTCGAAAAAAACCTTGTGGATGGCTTCTCTCTGTTTCTTTTGTTTATCGAAGCGGACTATCTACGTGTTTTTATAACCTCAATCTTCTCATTTTCCTTTTACCCTTTCCATGAGATGACATATGAATGAAAATTAAAGAAAACACAATTGCACACTTAGCCGAATGGAGTAGTGCAAAGTGGTGACCTACCATATATTAAATTTTAAGAGTAAACATAATATATCGATGTCTGGTCCTGATTTGTTGTTCTGCTGAAGCCCTTTGACTCCTCGGAGGCGGCAGCACGCAGGAGATAGCATTAAAGAAGTAACATTGGAGAGTTAGGTACACAGACATGATAGTCAAGACTGTACTGATCTTTGTTCGGTAATCCAAAGAGAAAGAGGCCAAGATGGCACAAAGAAGTTACTCAAGTCACGGTCGTCTCACGGAGTCACGGACGGAACCATCCATGGATATATTCTACGTCTGCGAGTCGCTGCAGCCTACCACGAACTCGTGATGCATCGATGGCTACGTAGCGGCGGCATGCACGTGATAAAAAAAAAGCTTCATGCACCAGAAGTCGAAGAGAAGCTTTATGCACCAGAAAAAGGAAGGGATCAGGAAGGAAAGAGAATAAAGGATTTATTCTAATTTTATTTTTGCTTTCTTTTATTCTAGGAAGGGATCAGGAAGGAAAGAACTTAAAGGGTTTATTCTTATTAAAAAAAAATAAAGAGAATGGAAAGGTGGCGTGATTAAGTGGGGCCAATGCAATCAAGAAGGCTGAATTATATGGCGCCGCTGCGAATTAGGTAGGGTGTAAAAAAGGACATAAAGATAATGGAAGGGTAGTCATGTGCAAATTAGGCAGGGTGACAAAAGTTAAATAACCAAGCTGAGAAATTCGGGTGCACACAAGCTCAAAATTAAATTACATAGAAAAATAAACTAAACAAAGTATCATCCATTAATAGAAAATAAACTAAAAAAGGTATTCAGGGCCGCTACTTACATGCATTAGTACTGGGTTAAAAAGAATAAATAAAGTATATGAAAGGGTAGTTTTTGCGCGGGTTCACAAGAGCCAGTACAGTTCTTGCATGAGGATTGGTACGGCTCACACGCTAAGACAAGATTTCGCTATCGTGCACAAGAAAAAAATGAAGGGATCAGAAAGAAAGAAAAGAAATTAAAGGGTTTATTCTTATTTTATTTTGCTTTCCTCTTTTTCCTTTAGGAGTTGGAAGAGAAGCTTCGTGCACCTAAAAAAAAGAAAGGGATCAGGAATCAGGACGGAGAGAAATTAAAGAGTTTATTATTATTTAATTTTGCTCTCCTTTTTTTATAGGAGTGAGAAACGAAGCTTCGTACGCCTAGGAAAAAAGGAAAGGATAAGGAATCAAGAAGAAAAGAAATTAAAGAGTTTATTATTGTTTAATTTTGCTTTCCTTTTTTCTCTACATGGGTCAGAGAGAAGCTTTGTGCACGCAGAAAAAAAGAAGGGATAAGGAATCAGGAAGGAAAGAAATTAAAGGATTTGTTCTTATTTAATTTTGCTTTCCTTTTTTTCTACAGGGGTCGAAGAGAAGTGCGGACGTGTTGTTATGACTTTCCTTTTTTTTTCCATTATATGACCATGGGAAGGTAGGGGTGAAATCTTGGTGCAAAAAAATTACGGTGGGGGAGTGGGAGGGGAGTTTTTTAACAGGGTGAGGACGACCAAATCAATCTCCCCCCTTTGGTCGTCCTAGGCCCACCGTTCAGTCCTGGTATGTGGGTCCGCTGTGAGGGGTAAAAGCGTGTATTTTTGAGTGAGAAGTGTTCTCAATTTGTTCATTCATTTATACTATAGATTTGTGCAGAGCGCAAGGACATCATGTCACCTCTCCGTTCCTGATGGGCAACGACTACAACCATCCCTTTCTTCCAAACCGATCCTTTAGGGACGAGATCAATCCGCTGGTCCCAAAGGTTATAGAAAAGACAAACAACGCCATTAGGGTCAGCCTTATTATATATGGTCCACAATAAAGAATAAAAATATATCAAACCACCTATATACTGAAGACATAATTTTAATTTGTTACCTTCAGATGAAGGAACACAACCATGCGCTGCGGCTCATGGTGGAGCGCATGCCCCGTGACCCAACCGTCACCATCATCTATCCTGACTACTATGGGCCGTCCTAGAGATCACCCGTACGATGAGTTATTCTCCAGGGATGATATCATAACATATATATAAATAAAAATGGCAGGGTTCAGGAAGGACGTTGCTCTAACCGTGTGCTGTGGCGACGGCGCCACCCACAACTCCGGCACGCTCTTCTCTTGCAGCGCAACGTCGGTCCTGTGCCCTGACCCGTCCACGCACATATCCCGGTACGGCCTCGGAAGTAGATGGAAAAAGGAGGAGTGATTGCATTGGGGTTTTTCTAGCATGTAAAATGTAGACAGATTTGATGCATGCATCAAGATTCATTTTCGCTAGATTTGCTTTATCTTGACTCATATTTTCTTGATTGACAGTTGCTTGGTTTTGGTATGAGGATTGGCTATCAGAGTGATAACGGTTAGAAATTTAGGCAATTTCAGTTCTAATTTAATCCATAAAAATATAATCAACATGTTTCTGACATCAGATATGTGCACATGTGATCCAAATGTGATGATCATATAAAAGATACTAATTATCAGAAGAATATTGTACCCAACGGCTGAGACGGATCCACTAGTCGACATTGCTTGTTGGTGTAGTCGTCCCGCTCGATGCAGTGCAGAAAGGTTGCCGTGCCGATCAACAACGAGACGCCGGGAAAAAGACGATCACCGATGCCTCCAGGAAGAAGAGAACGAAGCGAGTAGTCGTGCCACTTGTGGACACTCCCCAAAAACGTGATTACCGGCCTTCACCTGAGCAGACGAACTTGTGGGCAACAGCGTTTCAGAGGCCTACTATTCCAGTACTCATGCGCTCAAGGACAGGAATGGGGAAGACTTAGCAAGCAGTGAAACTGTGGATTTTTTCTCACCGTGAAGCCCAAATGCAAGGCAACAAGGGGCTTTATATTGCAGCCAGAGGCAACAAGGGGCTTTATATTGCAGCCAGCAACAAAACCGATTCATGCATGCATGCACCAAGTATGTTACTCCCAGCCCACTAATGGCCTGTGTGCCCAACATTCTCAATGCACAATATTTAATATGGCCTTAGAATTTGTTTGATTTAACTAAATAAGATATGGGCCAAATCCACATTAAATCTAACAATCCCCGCCAAATTCTAAGACACGTATTAAATAATCTCGAATACATAATTTTTTTAATATACCAGATTTTCAACGGAGACTGTTAAGTTGAACATCAATCTAGAATAGGGTTACACTTATTCACAACTGAACAATGGACTATGCCTTGAGTTGACAGTTTTGTGCGAAGTAAGTTTCACCAAGATTCTTTTCTAGTACTAGGCTGCAATAAGTATCCCCTCTGGTTGAAGCATATAAGTCACACTTCGAGGCCTTTGATGAGTATTTAGAGATTACCCAATCTCATAAACTGTGACTAGTAGTCAAACTCATATAGGTGTGTTCCTTCTAGGATATTATGTAGGACAACATCCTTGCTTAAGTAAGCTACTCGAATCACATTAAGGAATTAACCATCCTGCCATACAACATAGCGGAAACGTGCATCTCAAACGACCTGGACCTTATTATAAGGGGTCTCTCCATCAGTCAACCACTAGCTTGTTTCACCACTCTACTTCACGGGATCTCTGTTCACACCATTCTACTTCACGGGATCTCTGTTCACTACCATGAAATGACTTCTCAAGTGGGTCTCAAGCCTATTTCCCTCGATGCACCTTCTATCACATTACGTGATAAACTCTTAGTGAATTGATCTGCCAGATTATTAGATGTATGGACATAGTCCAACTCAATTACTCCAGAGTTTCTCAATTTTCTGATAGATTTTAACCGCCTTTTCACATGCATAGTAGACTTCATGTTATCCTTAGAACTGTTCACTGGATTATCATTGTCTAATTATCATAGTTCATAGAAATAGCTGGTATTGGTTTCTCAACTACCTGCAAATCCACTTAGCCTCAACCATGGCGGTATCTAATGTTGTGAGTTCTGCTTCCATTGTTGACCTCGTTGGTGTGCTTGCAAGACTTCCATGAAACAACGCCACCTCCAAGTGAGAACACATATCCAATTGTAACATAAATCTCATCAGCATCAACTATCCAAATTGCATCACAATAACCCTCTAGTACTCTTGGATACCCGGTATAGTGAATGTCATAGCTCATAGTCCCTTTTAGATAGCGCAATACCCTCTCAAGAGCATGCCAACGATCATCTCCTGGATTTGACACAAACCGGCCGAGTTTGCTGACGACAAACGAGATGTCAGGCCTCGTGGCACTAGCAAAATACATAAGAGAGCCAATGATTTGTGAATATCTCAATTGATCTCGTGCTATTTTTTGTTTTTTCCTCAATAGCACGCTCGGATCATAAGGAGTTGGAGTAGATTTGCAATCATTGTATCCAAAGGGATCCAACATATTTTCCACATAGTGGGATTGCACAAGAGTAACCCCACCATTTCCTTCTTTCAATAGCTTTATGTTAAGATAACATTAGCCTCTCGCATATCTTTCATGTCAAAGTTACTAGACAAAAAGCCTTTCACTTCCATGATCACGTTAATAGTATTTCCAAATATTAGTATATCATCAACATATAAACACAAGATCACACCTTCTCATTCAGAACAAAGTCAGCTGATGTCAGTCTTATCAAACTTCTCATGCCACTGCTTAAACGCTTGCTTCAGGCCATACAAAGATTTCAATAACTTACACACTTTTCCCTCTTGACCATTTGTTACAAAACCATCAGGCTAATCCATATAGATCTCTTCCTCAAGCTCTCCACTCAAGAAAGCTATCTTAACATCCATCTGATGAATGAGAAGACCGTGCGAGGCAGCCAAAGAAAGTAACACTCGTATGGTCATCAAGTGGAAAACTGGTGAATAAGTATCAAAATAATCTTCAGCTCCTTTTTGAGTATAACCCTTGCCACAAACCTTGCCTTGTACTTTTCAGTAGTACCATCTGGCCTAAGCTTTTTCTTAAACACCCATTTACATCCAATAGGTTTGCACCCGAAAGGACGATCAACAACTTTCCAAGTTCCATTGGATATAATTAAATCCATCTCACTTCGCACCGCTTCTATCCAGTAGTCAGCGTCAGGAGAGGAGTATGCCTCTTCAATGGTTCTCGGAGTATCATGCACAAGGTACACAATAAATTCATCACCAAAAGATTTTGCAATCTTTTGTCTCTTCCTCCTCCTAGGAGCTTCATTGTGATCCTCCTCCGGATTTTCCACATGGGTTTCAATATCAGCGTGTATTACCGATTCATGTGGCTTAGGGAATAAAATAGATTCATGACTAGAAGTACTAGATGTATTTTTCATAGGAAACTCAGTCTAAAAAAATATAGCTTCTCCGGACTCCACAATTTTACCAGCACGCATGTCGGGTACTCCAGATTTTATTATTAAGAATCTATACCAAATGCTATGAAAAGCATAACCTAGAAGGATACAATCAACTGTTTTTGGACCGAGTTTGCGTTTCTTGGCAATTGGTATGTTTAACTTTGCTAAACAGCCCCATGTACGCAAATATGAGAGTGTCAATCTTTTATTCTCCTATTCCTTGAACAGTGTCTTCTCTTTGTTTTTCATTGGAACTCTGTTAAGAGCGTGGCAAGCTGTCAAAATAGCCTCACCCCACCATTCCAGGACATTCCCGCTGTGTCTAACATGGCATTAATCATCTCCGTCAGAGTGTGGTTCTTCCTTTCAGCCATTCCATTTGACTCAGGAGAATAGGGTGGTGTTCTCTCATGAACAATACCATGTTCCTCACAAAACAAATTCAACTCATTTGAAAAATACTCTCCACCTCGATCCGATCTAATATGTTTTTATCTTTCTCTCAAGTTGATTTTCAACCTCAGCTTTATAGACCTTAAAATAATGTAACACTTCATCTTTTGTTTCTAACAAGTACACATAGCAAAATCTAGTGCAGTCATCTATGAACGTCATGAAATATCTTTTGCCACCTTTGGTCAACTCGTCATTCGTTTCACACAAATTAGAATGGATTAATTCTAATGGTGCCAAGTTCCTCGTCCCAGCAGCCTTGTGTGGCTTGCGGATTGCACACATAATGACACTTAGAATCTTTGACAAATTTAAATTTCAGAATTAAATTTATACCAGCTAAGCGTGTCATGCTATCAAAATTTACATGACATAAACGAGAATGCCAAATATTAATCTCATTATCAAAGCTCACATGGTTCACAGAATTAACACAAGCATCAGATAAAGACAAGCGGAACAAGGCTTCACTCTCATAGCCTTTCCCAACAAATGTCCCATACTTAGAAAGCACACACTTATTGTACCCAAACACAAGTTTATAGCCATCTTGACACAGCAAGGAACCACTAATTAAATTCTTCCTATTGAGGGGACATGCTGCACATTATTCAGTTGCACGGTCTATTGTGACATCCCATGTTAAGCAAGAGGTTAAGTTTAGTAGATGAAATGAAAAGATGAGTTCAAGTAAAGAAAAAGAGAAAAAGAGAAGGCCTAGTCAATTTATGAGGAAAAATTTAAGAAAATTTGAAAGAAAAAATTTCTAAAGGAAGTATATGAGATAAGATACTTGGTTGTCCAAAGACTTGGGACAAAACTCACTTGCCAAAGCCTCAATTAAATAGAAGAAGGAAAAGAGAAGTGACACTATTCATGGTCTGAAAACAGGACTTAGCCATTTTCAGGTTTGAGCTGTTTTGGATATAATGAACAGCCAAGTTTGAGAGAAGATTGTGGGCAATCTGTTGGTTTTTTGATCTGGAAGTTCAAAATAAAGTTGTTTAGCAAAGTAATTGTGACAACTTTTATTTTTGGATCAGGTTCGGTTGAGATGTGGAAATTGGAGCAAATACCAGTTAAAATCAGAACAGGAGATGGTTACAAAGGAATCAGACATTTGGGGCTGAAACTGAACTTATGAGATTTCAGCTCGAATTTGAATTTCAATCTTGTTTTTGACCTCTGATGCATGTTCTGTTCAAGTTTTGAGAGTAATTTGAGAAATTCAGTTAGCAACTCTGAATTTGAGGAGTTTTGAGGATGATACTTTGAGGCTCAGATTCGACCTCAACCTTTGCTCAAATGGATCAAGTGCCAATAGAAGAAATATAATTCAATGATCCAGCTACAAGTTTGTTTTGGGAGTTTTGGATGTTGCTATGCAAATGTCAGAGAAAAAGATAGTTCAAATCTCAGGTTTTGGAGGTTAAAATGGGGAAAAGCTGACGTCGGCCAGCTGCAAGGCAGCCTGCCGCCGGCGGGGAGAGGCGGTATCTCCGGCCACGCGCCCGTGGTGCATGTCGTCCACGCCGGCGCGGTCAGAAGTAGGAGGTGTCAAGCGACGGTAGCGTCGATCCGCAGTTAAGGCTTCATGGTCGCCCTCCTTTCTCCCTCTTTCACCTCGTCGCCATCATTCCTTTCACCTCAGTCGCCGGCAAGCCGCAACTCCGCCACTGCCATCTGAACCTCTCCATCCAGTTCCTCTCCACCAAAATCTTCGCCTACATCCCCTCTTTCTTCTCCACCAGCGTTGTTCGTTTTCCTCCACTTCTGAGCTCGACGCAGCTCGTTCTCTCGCCATCGTCGTCAACCTCACCTGGGTAAGCTCCGGTTGCCAAAGAGTTGGAAGCAGCAGTAGCTTTGACCAGGGTTTGAGAGTGCAAGGGGGTTGTTCTTGTGCTGTAGAGTGCGTAGGTGGGGTTTGTTGGGGGTGTTAGTACGCGTGCCGGTCGGGAACGCCGCTCGCCATCGTGGCGCTCCGCTGCCATGGTTGGCGCTCATGCACAGCTCAGCTCGGGTTTCCCCTGGCCGAGATGGTGTGCGCAGTAGGTTCGCTTAGGCTCGCTGGTGCTCGTCGCGGGCTCGTTTTTCGTGTTTCCGCTGTTCCCGCGCCGCTAGACGTTCGTAGCCGTGTGTGCCGCGTGTGTTCTCGCCATGGCTGGCGCGCGTAGCTAGCTCGCCTCGGGGTAGCTTCAGCTAGGTTAGCACGCGTGTGCGCTGTGTCGGTGTTGCTCGTAGGTTAGTCCTTGCTCCGTTGCTCGTCGCCGTGCGGCTGCTCTCCGTCGCGCCGTCGAGCTCTGCCACTATCTTCGCCTTGGGTAGGGGTGCCGCCGCCTCGCCAACTGGTGCTTCTCCCTAGGGGCCACGGTGTGGTGAGGTGAGCCTAGCCATAGGGTTCACCGAGGTCTGGGAGACCTCCGCCGGCGAGTTCGCCGTGGGTCTACCGACGGGGAGCTCGGTCCACGCCGGTGCCCTATTTTGGGGAGGCAGGGACTCCGGGGGAGAAGAAATAGAAGCTTAGGGGGGGGGTTTCAAGAAAGCCAATTAGGTTTTGGATTTAGATTTAAGTTTATGTTTTCACTGTTTTAATTATAGAAAATCATAGAAAACTCAGAAAAATGTAAAACCAATTTTCATAGCTTCCTTAATTTATTCTTGATGTTTAAAAATGTTAAACCTTTTAACTTGTGTTGTTTAGAATTTAATAAAAACCTTCATCTTTTGAAGATTAATAGTAAAAATGTTTAGGATATTTATAAAAATAATTAAAAATCTGATTTATGCTTTTATAATCACATATGAAAATAAAGGAAAGGTTTTATGTCTTTTATAGTCATTTTTGGAACTTTAATAATTCTTCTTCAACAAATATAAAAGAAATAAGGACTATTTCACCCAAGAGAAATGTAAGGTTTTCTTTTGAAAATAAGTGGGTTTGTTGGGTTGGCTTGCAACTTTATCGAGAGATAAAGTTCTGGGTGCTCTGCTTTTAAAATTTGTTGCATCTCTAATCTCGAACATGCATTTCATGTTAGAATCCGAAGCATCGGAAGTGGAGTACATTGAACTTCCCAAAGAACAAGTCCAATACGAGGAAGTTTTGGTGGTAGCTCCGGAGTCCGATGAAGTCTTTGACACTACTAACCTTTTTGGGACTCAAGGCAAGCCCTGGAGCATCTACCTATTTATTTCATAATATAAACGAGTCCAAATATTATGTTTCTGTGTTGCATTAGGTTAGGGATTGATTGAAACCCTTGATGCATGATAAAATCCTTGGTAGAAATAACCCTATCTAGTCAAGAAACTTGATTAGTACTATCTACCTTTGCTATGCTTAGTGAGGTTAACTAAAGATGATAATCTAGGCTACACTAATCTCTCATGAATCAAAGAAGTATGTAAGGTTGAAGTAGTGGGCAGAAGTTAGAAAGAGGGATTGAGGAAGCTCGATCTGGAAGTTTTGCCCACTTGATTAAGTGACTAAGGACCAATCCGTTGTTTTAACTGAGGATCAAGTGATTCTACCTGGTTTCTTACTAGGTCATGGGACCAGTAATGCCAATTAGATTAGTTGGTTCAATGATTGGAAATATCGCTTACCTGTGCTTGCTAGGTCGGAGAAAGGCGGGGCCGTAGCCAGTAACTCATGGGGTGGTCACCAGACGTGGGGCCCACGTGGGGGTGCGTTCCTGGGTTCGAGTAAGTATATTTCCGGTCTTTGGCCCAGCTGATCGAAAGGTTGTTGCGCAGCCGGCGTAGCTGTACATGACTGGGGGCTAGGTATCTCCTCCAATATGTAAATTGATCCGGATCGACACAACTCTTGGTTATGAGTGCACTTGATCAACTGTTAGGCATCATAGAGGAACAAGTTGAACAAGATAAGTTTGTTTCAAAAATGCTGGTTGAGTCTAGTACCACCTGTATGAAAAGCATTTTATAACTTAGATGGATAAGTAACTACTCGACTGAGCTAAAAGTTGCCAATTAAGGACCAATATTTAGTAAGCTTTTTGCAAAAAGAGTTGAATCAGCCAAATCCACTTAACGACCTATTCATATTCCCTTGAGAGTCTTTTCTTTGGTAAGGCGGGTAAGCTTTGCAGAGTACCTTCGTACTCAGGGTTCTTCGCTTGTTGTTTTCCAGAGAGTGTTCTGCAGCAGGAAGGCGAGGAGGAGAACCAGAAGCCTTAGAGCATTAGTTGGTCCCAGATGGCTCTAGACGAATAAATTTACCTTGTATTGTAATATAACTTAATAGTTGTCTAAACCAGTTTGTATTAAAGCTCTTAGTACCTTGACCTGGATCTAAGGTTGTTTCAAACTTGGTTTGTAATAATTTGTACCTTTCCGTATTTATGTAAAAAGGTAATGCTGTTGTGTTTCCCATCGTGGAAGCGATCCTGAGCTATGGTTTGGATAAAGTTGTCAGTGGATGATTCGGGATGTCCCGGGGACACTTGACGGACTACCGGATTTAAACTTTTTGAAGTGAATTTGCTATAATTGTCCTTACTTGGGCAATTAGGCGCACTTGAGCCAGTTTAAATTTGACGGTTCTGCTATATCTTTCCCGAATTAAGATTCAGATCGACCGTACCAACACCATGAACAGCCGCACGCGCTATGTTTCCCATCAACAAGGAGGAAGTCCTCCCGACCTGATAAGAAGAAAACAAAGAAATATCATCACACACATGAATGTTGGCTCCCGTATCAACCCACCAATCAGGTGTTTGAAAAACTGAAAGAACTGTAGGCAATAAATTACCATACCCCGATGTTCCTCCATCAGCTTCAACTATGTTTGCACAGATTTCTTGGGCCTATACTTGCTCTTCTTGCATTCAGCGACATAGTGTCCCTCGACACCACAAGTATAGCACTTGCCCTTCCCTTTGTTATGTTGATTCTTCTTCTTCTTCTTGAAAGGAGTAGTGTCCTTTTGTTTGATCTCTTGCTTGAATTTCCTCTTGTGGGAATTTTCAGGACCTTTCTGTACCACATGGGCACTAGAATTTGCCTTACAATTTTCTTGCCGCGGACATCTTTAGCGCCTTCTCTTCAACATCCAAAGAGCCAATGAGATCAGCAATGCTAAATTCTTGTCTCTTATATTTCAGAGAAGTAGCAAAATCTGTCCAAGTTTGTGGCAGCTTGGCAATGATGCTGCCTGCCACAAATTTTTTCGGCAGCACACAACCAAAATTCTCGAGTTCTTTCACCAGTGTTTGTATATCATGAGCTTATTCTACCACAGAATGGTCCTCAACCATTCTATAGTCATAAAACTGCTGCATGACGTACAACTCACTATCGGTGTCAGAAGCTCCGTATTTGGCCTCTAGTGCATCCCACATTTCTTTACCAGTAGACATCATCACATATGTATCAACTATGGAGTCTCCAAGCACGTTGATCATTGCCCCCTTGAACGTAATATCTACATCTATGAATCTCTGCTCATCCTCAGCAGTATGTGGTCCAAGCCGGTCTAGGTTCAACAACGAAATAGCAGTGCATAACAGTCAACCATAGAGTACACCTTTGACGCCACCTCTTATAATGAGCACCCTAAAAAGAAAAACATTCGGTTTTAGCATTTGTGCAAAGCTAGTAACCGAAAGATGCCTATCATGTTTTTGGATTGTTAGAAATTTAGGCAATTTCAGTTTTAATTTATTCCAGAAAAATATAATCAACATGTTTGTGACATCAGATATGTGCACGTGTGATCCAAATGTGATGATCACATAAAAGATACTAATTATCAAAAGAATAATGTACTCAACGGCAGAGCTAGATGCACTTGTCAACATAGTTCTTGTTGGTGTAGTCGTCTCGCTCGATGCAGTGCAGAAAGGTTGTTGTGCTAATCAACAACGAGACGCCAGGAAGAAGACGATCACCGATGCCTCCAAGAAGAAGAGAACGTAGAGAGTTGTCGTGCCGCTTGTGGACACTCCCCAAAAACGTGATTGCCAGCCTTCAACTGAGTAGGCGAACTCGTGGACAACATCGTTTTGAAGGTCTACTCTTCCAGTACTCATGCACGCAAGGACCGGAACGGGGAAGACTTAACAAGCAGTGAAACTGTGGATTTTTCTCTCACCGTGTAGCCTAAATGCAAGGCAATGAGGGCCTTTATATTGCAGTGGGAGGCAACCAAGGAGATCAAGAGTCCTAAAAAAACTCCCGTAACTCTAGAATTAAGAGTCCTCAAAACTCTCATAATTCTAGAATTAAAGAATAGAAACTGCTACATGCAATTAGCTAGGAATAAAACTCCCTTCATCATGTGGCAGCACTAAATCCTTTCTTCACTCCCATAGGTTACTCCCAGCCATTACTAGCCAGCAACAAAAACGATTCATGCATGCATCATGCCATGCATGCACCACGTACATTACTCCTAGCCCACTAATGGCTTGAGTGTCTAACATTCTCAATGCACAATATTTAATATGGCCTTAGAATTTATTTGATTTAATTAAATAAAATGTGGACCAAACCCGCATTAAATCTAACAATAACATAGATGGGTAGAGCTTTTAGTTTTCTTTCGCATCAATATTCACTTTCGCTAAATTCAATTTGTTTAGAATCATATGTTCTTATAGATTGACAATTGCTTTATTTTGGTATAAGAGTTGCATCTCTTTTAATTACCTATTGCAACCAGGGTGATAACATAGCTTTGTGTTACATTATTTATGATAGCAGCAAGTAATCATTATATTGTTGAATTGATGATCTTTATTTACCATATTTTTATTATATATCTATCAACATGAATAGCTTTGATGTGTCAAAATGTTTGATACCGTAGGCAGCACCATTCGACATTTATACCAAAAGCCACACCACTGATGATGATCCAAATGCCAAAGAGGACTGGCCATACTTTTGTGATGCGAAGTCCATGGTTGAAGTGGTTAGTGCTTAAAGTTGCTAACTTGATGTGCTATACGTAATTATTTGTTCATGTTTTTGTATATATCACCTTGTTTTGCTTATCAAAGGCACGAGGCAAGACCTATGAGGTTTGCCTTGATAAGATCACCTTAACGATGACGAGGATGACATACCAGTGCCCTGTCCAACTGAGGTGATGTTTGTTCACACTTCATCAATAATTTCTTTAGTTCTGAAGCCCAAGAAATCTTTGATTATATATGTTTTGCCACCGAATTTATGATATATTCTAAAAAAGGTGGAGGAGCTTTGCCTTCTTACCAAGAGGAAATGGACGTCGAGACAATGGTATCATGTGGATGAGGACGCCTGATGATGCCTTGGCTTCATTTTGTTTTGTTCCCCTTGTTAACAAAACAAAATGAAGCCTAGGCATTTTGTCTTAGATTAGTTTTATAGTGCTCTACTATATAGTGAAATCCATATTAGATGTTGACTTTGGTTGATTCTGGTTATATTAGAATCAGTATTGTTGTTGGAATCAATATCAATGATGATTGTACTATGTTTTGGTTTACATAGCTTCAATATGAAGATCAAATACTCTGTGATCCTGTCTAAAATATTTTGGCTTATATCTCTTCTTAGTGATTACCAAGCCGCCACTCCTCCACCTTATCCATGACCTGCAATTTCGGCCTAGAACAATCTAGCTCCGCGCCCGCTTGCCCTCAGTCTCCTTTCGGACCGGTTAGGTCTAAGATAGCCCAGCAGCTCTCCGCGTCCGCAGCGATTAACAGCCCAGCTGCGCTTCCGCTTGCCCTCAATCTCCTTTCGTGGCAGTTAGGCCCAAGGCATCCTGGCCGCTATACACATCCGTGACTACTCAATTTCATTCGGCCTGGTGAGGCCCAAGACAGCCTGACTGCTCTTGGCGTCCATGGAGTAGTGCTAAATCATTGACAGATGGGGACAACCTATCATGACCATGGAGTAGCTGCTCAATCACCCCCTCCGTCATGTCGTCGTCTTCCAACCTCACCTGAAGCACACCACCGTCATCTTCCCTCATCGAATGCTGCACCAGTGGAAATATCTCCCCCATCCCTCACATTGCTAGCCAAGATGGGGATTCATACCTCCATCGCTCGTCATCCTTGATCTCGAGCTTGTCAATTTTGTCCCCTCCGGTGAACTCCACCATAGACCCTCTGTACTGTCATGGTGAACCTGCTCAGTGGAACACGTACGTGGAGCGCCGGGTCCTGCCTGTCCGGTGCTGACCTAGACAAACGCCTAGTCCCCCTTCTCCACTGGGCCCTCTACACATGGACCGCCAGGTCACAACTATGCGGTGGAACCCATACACATGAAATGCCAGGTAGCACTGGTGTGGTGAACCCATACACGTTAGACACTAGGTCCCACCTTGCCGGTGGTCCCCGTACACGTGGCCCAGCACATGGTACCACCTCGCCGTTAGGACCCTATAAACATCTACACCTTGGTCCAACCTCTCTACTGGACCTATTCCTGACATGCTTGACCGGACTTTCGTCACCCTTGGTCGCTTGACGTGGCAGCCACGCAGATATGTCGGAGCCTAGGTGGACCCATGGTTCCAACTACAAGATGTGGCCCATCAGTTTTTTGACTAAATGCGGGTGTCACAGACAAGATTTTTCGGTGGCGCAACATTTGTTGATTGAGATGAATGTTCTTCGTTGTTGCTATTTTTAGTTTCGTCATTGTTCCGAACCGACAGAGGGCTGTCCCCTCTTATCTGTGATGAAACTAAAAGTTTCATGGTAGAAGGGTATCTTTAAAGATGCGATTTCAGAATGTCAATAGTGAAACGTCAAGAAAGGTACCTTATTTAGTAGTGATCCCTTCCGCAGCCCTCCTCTCACCCTTCCCAAGTGGCACACGGCACGACCAACGCAGGCATGATGTTAGTGGACCAGGACAAGGCGGCAATCCCATCCACCGAGATGAAACAGAGGACGAGAAGTGCGGCTGCTTGTCCGCCACCCAACCCCATGTATTCGCCTGCTACATTTCTGTTTCCACTTCAGCCGTTGCTAATCCTAAATACAATGCATTTTCACACTAGATTTGCCTTTGTCCTCGATCCAAACTCTATAAATCAAATTCTTTTTTCTTTGCTAATTCTTTGAGTTTTTGGGCTTAATCTTGTTACCTTTCATTCTACTGAAGTTTCTTCTCTTGCTCACGAGTTGCTCGAGCTGGCACGCGAGCCGATCCAAGCCAAGCCAAGCTGGCATTATTGCTCGTTGCGTTAATGAACCGAGCCGTGCTAGCTCGTCAGGATAACGAGTTGCCCCAAGTCGACCCGAGCCGAGCTTAGCTGTCTCGTTATCCACCCCAAGTTGTAGTAGTTGACGATATCGTGGACGGCGGCCAACGGCGCCGTTGGGAAGGGGCGGCAGCATTTGTTTGTGTAGTGCCAGGGATCTGGCCGTGCGGTGGTGGCTATGTGGATGGCTGACAGCGCCATTGGGAAGGGACGTGAGGCAAGGGATCTGTAGCCCAATGTTGACATCTCTTAACATTATTTCTATAAATACTCATGGGCACCGTTAATCATAAGACTTAGAAACAAGATTACCAGACAATCATGGTTAAAAGATATAGCTTGCTGAAAATATCACAACAGTGACCAGAAATTTATCCGCAAGCACAAACATATACCATTGTAGAATTTCAACAGGGAGTAAATCAGGTTATCTTTATTTATTTTCATCCCATGGGAACTCATGATATTTTAATAAAACTATCCTCCACATATTCGAATTATCTAACTCGTTTGTCATAGTTCATAGGCAACTTCTCATAAAATAGGAATAAATTGTGACAAAAAATAAGGTAATAATATTACTCAAGGTAATAATGAGACACTGCTAAAGATATAATCATGTTGATAATCAAAATAATAGCCAAAGCCACCACATAAAAGACTAGAATAAACTAGAACTTGATTGTCAATGGAGTAGGTCTAGAATGTCAATAGACATTATCAAATTAGAAAAGGTTCAGTTAATCATATGGTACAATCAGTGTTAAAAACCATATCATAACGGGAAAAAATATCATGTCCATCTTTATGGCCGAAATACTCCTATTCCAAAATTAAGCAGGGAGGAGTGCAAGGACAACTAAGTCTGTCACAACTTGTTGTCTTCCTCTCTTAACTGGTAGATAATGAAAATATCTTAATGAATTCTTATATCTAGGCACCACGTCTGTATACTAGAAAACTGTTCTAATCCCACTGGTGACTCCCACCCTACGGATGGACAAGTTCGAGACTAGAAACAAGCATAAAGCACTCCAGAGAAATATAATAGCATAGATGGCTGATCTAAGCATATAATAAATATAACTCATGATAGCACAAGATATGAAGAGTAATACTATAAATATAGCACAAACTTCATATAACATCTCTGAAGAATTGATAAAGATCTTGCAAAAAAGATACAAAGTCATTACCCAAGATCAATGATAATCTTGAAGAACAACTTGATCATGATGATGAACTAGACTTAGCTCCTCTAATCCTAGAACTAGGCTAAATAGAACTAGAGAGATTTCCGGCTGGCTCTAGGTTTATTCTTCTCTGAATGTCTAAATGAATGAATGAGAGGAGGGTCTCCCTTTGCTTATATAGGCCTTCAAGGTTGGTTCGAGTGCCTTGGACTTGTGTGGATCAATGTAGTGGTGGTGATGCTCAGGTGCTTCTTGAGCGCTGCCAGCCCTACAACTGTTGTGGCGTCAAAGTACCACGCGGAGTGCCCCACCTTCACATGTATTGACGGCGCTTAGTCGCTTCAATTATGAACCATAAGCGTACGGGTTTGTTGTAGCTTTTCCCTTAGAGAATTCCCCAAGGTTATCAATATCTGAAAAACAAGAAGGTTATGTTGCTACTGCTATCTAAGCACTAATTACATTGATCTAAAAGTCTTTCAAGTGTTGTTTATGAATGAAAACTAAACCTAACCTAATATGAACTAAAGAGGAATTAATGGAAATCAATGCATTGTAAAGACACTAATTACATTGATCTGAAAGTCTTTCAAGTGATGTTTATGAATGAAAAACCAAAGAGGAATTAATGGAAATCAATGCTTTTAAAAGAGTAAGATATGGAGAGCATTTGCCCATAGGGTTTTAGGATCACTAAGTTATGCAACCACCGAATTAAAGTGCCAATCTAATCTATCGAGTTCTTTAAGCCGATGCCTTTCCCTCCCATACTCATCACACAACACTATGGGTAGTCAATCATCAAGCAAAGGGAACCAATCAATGTACAAGATTGATGATATCATAAAGAATGCTGGCAATTACAAACCGAGTTCACCTTACAACCCCATGGACCAACCTAGGCTTTCACCCCATAAAACTACTTGTGGCGACACAGTTCATGATGTAGAAGTCGATGGCAAAGGATGAGGCATGTGGTACTTTGTCTTGCTCTTGAGTTATCCTTGAACGATGGGTTTTTGATCTCTTCCGGGGGCTCCCCCCTCAATGACGGTGGCTTTCTCCCTTTTATAGACCTCTCTAGACAAAGGTTTCAGTAGGACACCACCTAGGGTTGTGGAGGGTAGCACGCACACGAAGGGAGCCGCCCCTGGGTCCTGGAATGGGTTAGGCTGGCCGGTTAGGTCCTTAGTGGGCTGGCCAGCCTTGGCCTCTTTTGGTGGCTCTCAGCTTTGACTTTCTCGTGTTGATTGTCCTTTTCAATGCTTAGCTGTGTCCAATTGTGACTTCGTGCCGAAACTCCTCTGAAAATTCCTTATTTCATGCAAAATTACACTATGCTCCAAAATCCAAGACACAATTGAAGACGGGGTTATTCTGTGCCAAGTGGTAGGTTGGTATATGAATTATTCCAAAAACTCCACTTAAATGGCACTAAAAGTGTACCGCTAAGGAGCGCCAACAACATGCCGGGACGAGAGCTGGGTGGCGGAGAGTGACGCTACTGCAGGTAGGGCTGGAGGGCGGCGCAATATCATGGTGACCGCCATGGAGGATCTCAACCTAGAGGATCATGAAGAATACATGGCGCTTGAGATGTACATCCAGACCGAGTTCTTGAAGACCTTTCGGAAGGGTTGGGACGATCGTCGGGAGAAAGGGGTGCAAGAGTTCGTGATGCCTTCCTTCAAGTTCAGTAAAGACAAGGTTGAGGTAATCCCCATATAAGAAATTCAGTTCCTGAATCATCTTCATCTAAACCTAGCACTACTGTTCCTGATCCTGTGTTTCCGGAGATGGTTACTCTTTTGTTTGATAAGTTAGAAGTTATAGATAAAAGAAGCATGGAATTAGCCAATGAAATTTTAGCTTACAAACAAAATCATTCTAGCTCTCAACAAAATGCATCGGCTACACCAGATGGTACTCCCCAGGAGCCATTGTACGGTATGTCGTTGGGTTTTTATCTAGGGCAAGCAACGCCAGGAGCCACACCACCGCCGAGCATGGTAGAACTGGTAGTTCTGGTTTCCACAACCGGTTCCATGGTCCTGGCGCCTGAACAGCCTATACCATTATCTGTTGTGCACAGTTCAGTTATTCCAAGCTGAACTAATGCAGTAGCAAACTTTACACCACCTAATTCAGTAGCAGCACATGTGTCATTTACTCCAAGTACTTTAGTTTCTACACATGGTGTTTCTAATGCTGTATATGGAGGGTATGCAGGGCACACTCAGGCTAGTTACATAACTCCCATGAATCAAAGGGTTAATAATATGCCATAACAGCCAAATATTTCTAACTGGAATGCTGAATTTAGTAGGTTTAAAGATGATTTGGCTGGTTTGATGAAAAATAAGCTTGGTGTTGATATTGGTAACTCAAAATTATATAAAAAACTATATAGTATGTCTGTTGCTTATCCTGATGGCTGGTGTGCTCCTAATTTTATTAAATTTAGTGGTGATGACAATAGGTCTACTTGGGAACATATTAGTTAATACATGGCTCAGTTAGGAGAAGCTGGTTTCTATGAGGCATTGAGAGTGCGTTTATTTTCATTGTCTTTGACTAGAACTGCTTTTGCATGGTTTTCATCTTTAGCTCCCGGTTCAATTACTTCATGGAGTCAATTAGAATAAAAATTTCATGATCACTTTTGTCGCAGGAGTCCACAATTAAAGTTGACAGATTTAACATCGGTTAAGCAAGAAAAAGAGGAGTCGGTTATTGAATATTTTAGACGACTCAATGATACAAAGAACCGTTGTTTTCAATTGTTAATTTCTGATGTTAATTTTGCCAATGTTGCACTTAAACGTTTAAGATCTTCTATTAGAAAAAACTTAGAAGGTCATGATTTTTCTTTCGGTTGCTCAAGTGCAAATAAAGGCTTTGTTGCAACAAAATGGATTAAAAATGCTAACAAAAGTTCTAAACCTCATCGGTCTAATTTTTATATTGTTGACTATGAGTCTGATAGCACGGACGATGAGGATAAAGATGTTTATATAGCTTCTTATTCTTGCACTTCATTAAAGCCGGCTCATAAGAGTCGGCAAGACGAAATAAAATTTACATTTGATGTTTCTAAATATGATTGCATTTTTTATGAATTGTTTAAGATTGGGAACATCAAGATATCTCATACCATGCCACCACCTGAAGAGTTGAAAAGACAAGGATATTGTAAGTTTTATAATTCTTTTTCTCATGCTACTAATGATTGTAATGTTTTCCGTCGACAGATACAATCGACCCTAAACGAAGGACAGTTGACTCTCCATGAGATGCAAGTAGACAAGACCCCTTTTCCTGCCAACACCATGGATCTGCAGCAGCCTAAAGTTTTTATTCAGCCGCATCAAGCCGAAAAAGCTAAAGGAAAGAACGTGGTGATTGGTGAAGACCGACCGGAACATGTGCGAAACAAGGTGTTGACTAGAGAAATGGTGTGTGAGAAGACTCCTAATGGTAGAGAGTCATTTAGAATCACTCTGAGAGGTCCTGGTCTCGGAGGGCATGGTTTGTCTTCAAGGGATGGGGAAGAGGCAATTAGTTCAGCTTCACAGAACAAATCGGAGGTACCGGTTTTGAATCTGGTCATCTCAGAATGTTAAAACCCAAGAATCTTGAGGTGGATAAGTGGAAGGTGAATACAACTAAGGATCACAGTAAGAAGTTTAAGCCAAGACTGACTTTTGATCAGCTTTTCGCCAAGTATTCCAACCAAAGCAAGGCCGGTACAAGTGATCGCCCGCAAAAAAAAGAGCACAGTCTCCTATGTATGAGAATCGAAGTGTTTCACCTCCGAGGCCTGCCACAAGACAGTGGGGAGATGTTGGATCTGTATGGGATGTTAATGGAGTGATGTGGATGCCAGATGACCCTGCAGAGCATGGATCGTTTCATCCAGGGCAGTAGTCACCAAGAAGGTCTGTCATGGATAGGTTGCCTTTGCCCAATATGGGTGGTACAAACCAGTACCTCTAGTTTATCAAAACCTGAACTTCCGGTTTGGTCAGAAAAGGTAGGAAGTGCGACCAAGGTGGGTTTATCATCCTAAGAAGTCAGCTGATGGTGCCCAAAAGATGGATATTGACCTTGAGAGGACGACAAGCAATGATATCATTCAGATTGGGCAGATGGATGTTTCCATGAAGGATAATAGCAAAGGACCGATTGTGATTGGTAATCAAGTCACACCATGTATTTCAGAGACACCCATTAGCAAAGATCGTGAAGCTGGTGGTAGCAAGTCAAGTAATAAATATTTCCTTCCACAATGGTGTCCTCCTGGGTTAACTCGCACCCAAAAGAGGAAGTTACAGAGGCTTCGTCAAAAAAAATAGAAGGATAAAGAGCTAGAGAGGCAGCGGGACAAGTGCTTTAATGAATATAGACCAATGGTCCCTCAGAAGCAATGGAAGATCAAGGCTACTGTTCAGGAAGTGGGGAAACCGGAGGTTCTGGTTATAGAAGAGGTGGCACGACCAGAGGTAGAACCGGAACTACCAACTTCGGAATTGGAAGATCCGGTTTTGATGGAGACTGCGGGAGATGTTGCTGCTGAAATCTTGCATAATGATAAGACGGCAACTGATCTTGAAGATAAGGATGACGAGCATCTTGTTGATTATGATTCTTCTCCCGAGCGTGTGAATCTTGATGTTAATGTTATTCTTTTGTCGTCAGACTATTATCTTATTCCGGAGGAGTTATCTCATCTTGATTTTAGCCCAAAGGAAGCAGTGTTCAAGAAGCCAGATGATGATGTTAATCATTTGAAGGCGTTATACATGAAGGGACATATTAATGGGAAGTTTATTACTCGTATGCTTGTTGATGGAGGTGCTATTGTAAATTTAATGCTTTATTCTTTGTTTAAGAAGCTAGATGGCACAGATGAGGAGCTGATCAAGACCAATATGACTGTTAGCGGCATAAGAGGAGGCGAGCCTTTGAGTGGTAAGGGCGTTGTCTCTATGGAGCTTACTATTGGAAGCAAGACGTTGGCTACTGCTTTCTTTGTCGCCGAGATGCAAGGTAATATCAGCTTGATTCTAGGGCGTGATTGGATACATGCGAATAGATATGTGCCGTTTACCTTGCATCAGTTTTTAATTTAATGGGTAGATGATGATGTTGAGATTGTACATGGCGATACATCAGCTTGTGTTGCTGTGGCTGATAGCTCTACCATAGGCATGCATGATTGTTTAAAATGTATTTCTAGTTTAGATCTTTCGAAATATGAGCTTATTTGTTGTACTAAGGATGGTTTTGTACATGCTGTTTTAAAGCCAATTGATAATGTAATGAATAAAAATTTAAAGTGGTTACAACAAAGGCTTGAGCATTATCAGGCACATGAGAACGATACGTGTGAAGCCCATGAAGATTTTGATGATTTGAGCAAATTAGGACAGGGATTTACGTTGGTTGATGATTTAGAAGAGGTTGACGTTGGTGATGGTACCATACCTAGACCGACATTTGTAAACAAGAATTTAGAAGCCAATTATAAATCTGAATTAATCGAGCTTTTGGGAGAGTACGTTGATTGTTTTGAGTGGAATTAGACTGAGATGCCTGGTTTAAGCCGAGAGTTAGTTGATCATCGGCTACCAATTAAACCTGAATTTAGGCCATATAAACAACCTGCTAGTTGCTTTAATACTAGTATGTATGGCCGGATTAAAGAAGAAATTAATCGGTTATTGGAAGAAAAGTTTATTAGGCCTTGTCGATATGCTGATTGGGTGTCTAACATTGTGCCTGTGCAGAAAAATGGGTCAGGTAAGCTTAGAGTATGTATTGATTTTAGAAATCTTAATAGAGCTAGTCGTAAAGATGAATATCCTATGCCTATAGCCGACATGCTTTTTAATGATGCTTCTGGACATAGAGTTATTAGTTTTCTTGATGGTAATGCTGGTTATAATCAAATCTTTATGGCTGAAGAGGATAATCTAAAACGGCTCTTACAAGTCCAGGTTTTGTTGGCTTGTTTGAGTGAGTTGTTATGATATTTGTGTTGAAGAATACCGGCGCTACTTATCAAAGAGCCGTGAATTAAATTTTTCATGATTTACTTGGTATTATTCTTGAACTATGCATTGACGATATAGTTTTGAAATTGGCCGGTTTGAATTCTCATTTGGCGGATTTAAGGCTTGCTTTTGAAAATGAATCCACTTAAATGTGCTTTTGGAGTGTTAGCTGGAAAGTTTTTGTGATTCATTGTTCACGAGAAAGGCATAGAGATAGAACCCAATAAAATTGATGCTATTAAGAAAGTGAAGGCTCCTACATGTAAGAGAGAATTGCAGAAGGTTTTGGGCAAGGTGAATTATTTGAGGAGGTTGCAACTTGTCCGGGAAAGTAGGTGCTTTTACTCCTATCCTTTGGTTGAAGAATGAAGTTGATTTCGCTTGGGGGGCAGAGTAGCAAGAAGCTTTTGACAAGATCAAAGAATATTTATCTTCGCCACCGGTTATTAAAGCACCTACAAGAGGGCTTCCTTTCAAGTTGTATGTGGCTGCCGAAGATTTTGTTATTGGAGCTGTTTTGACTTAAGAAACCAAAGGCAAGGAACATATAATTGCTTATGTGAGTAGAAGATTATTGGATGTTTAAACAAGGTACACGTTTATTGAGAAATTATGTTTATCATTATATTATGCTTGTACTAAGCTGAGGCATTATTTATTACCAAGTTCTTGCATAGTAGCATGCCAGACCGAAATAATTAAGTACATGTTGCATAAACCAATTTTAAGTGGTAGGATTGGTAAATGGGCTTATGCTCTTGTTGAATATGATTTGGTTTGTGAACCTTTAAAATCCATGAAAGGCCAAATTGTAGCAGATTTTATTGTAGACCATCGAGTTGATAATAAGCTTAAATTAGATATCGGTCTTATTTCTTTTACTCCCTGGAAATTGCATTTTGATGGATCGTTTATAGAAGTGGTTGTGGTGTTGGTGTTATTGTTATATCACCGAATGATGTAGTTTTTTAGGCACTTAACCGATTGGAAGTTAGATGCACTAATAATCAAACCGAATATGAGGCTTTATTATTTGGATTGGAAATTTTACATGAGATGGGAGTTAAGCATGTAGAGGCATATGGTGATTCTTTGCTAGTGGTACAACAGGTTTCTAGGACATGTCAATGTTTAGATGGGGTTTTAAATGCTTATCTTGATAGATGTTTAGACATGATATCTTCTTGTAATGAATTTATTAGTTATCATGTACCACGAGAAGAGAATCCAAGGGCTAATGCTTTAGCATAGCAAGCATCTGGTTATAATGTTCAGAAGAAGAATTTTCATGAAAACAAACCGATGGTTTGTGATGCTGAAAAATGCCTGCTAGAAAAACCAGAACTATCAGTTTCTATAAACCGGAACTACCAGTTCAGGTGTGAAGATGTCAAGTTTGTTGTCTTGGCAAAACCGGAGCTACCAGTTTTACAAACCGGAATAACCGGTTTTCCTGCTGAAAATGCTACTTCGGCTATTGTTTCTACAGAAATAGTGAAGGACAAAGTTGATGATTGAAGGAGGTCTTTGATTGATTATTTGTAGGATCCAAATGAAAAGGTTGATCAGAAAGTCCAGCGATGGGCGTTTAAATTTACTTTGGTAGATGGCGAATTATATCGTCGGATGGTAGATGATTTATTATTGAAATGCTTAGATAATGATCAAGCAAAAGTAGCTATGGGGAAAGTTCATGAAGGTATTTGTGGTACACATCAATCGGCTCCTAAAATGAAGTGGCTTCTTCGAAGGGTGTGTTTTTATTGGCCAAATGATTGTCGGTTGTTTTCGTTACTACAAGGGGTGTGAAGAATGTCAGAAATTTGGAGATGTTCCTGTTGCATTGATGCATCCTATTATCAAGTCATGGCCATTTCGAGGATGGGGATTAGATTTTGTTGGAAAAATTCATCCAACATCTTCAAAAGGACATTGATTCGTGTTGGTGGCTACTGATTATTTTACTGAGTGGACTGAAGCCGTTCATCTGAAAAATACGACACATTGAGTTTATTAAAGAGCATATTATTCATAGATTTGGTATTCCACAAACTCTAACTATAGATCAAGGTACGTCTTTTATATCTAAAGAAGTACGTGAGTTTGTTGGGTCTTATGGTATCAAATTACTCAATTCATCTCCATATTCTGCTCAAGCTAATGGCCAAGGTGAATCTACTAACAAAATTATGAGAAAGCTCTCATTAAGAATAAGATAGAACAAAATCCTAGACATTGGCCTGAGTTGTTATGTGAGGCTTTGTGGGCTCATAGGATATCTAGGCATGGTGCTACCAAAGTTACTACTTTTGAGCTTGTGTATGCGCAAGAGGCCGTTTAGTTGAGGTGAATCTTGGCGCATATAGGCTGGCTAAGCAAAATGATTTTGACGCTATTTCCTATCATGGCTTAATGATGGATAATATTGATGAAGTTACTGATAAGAGATTGGAGGCCTTGATGGAGATTGAAAAGGATGAGATCCGGGTTGCTAGAGCATATAAGAAGAAGGTAAAGACGAAGGCGTTTCAGGTTGGAGACTTGCTTTGGAAGACAATATTACCCATAGGAGCAAAGAGCAATTAATTTGGCAAGTGGTCTCCAAGTTGGGAAGGGCTATACAAGACATTGAGAGTAATGTTTGGGAATTCTTATATGCTGGAACCATTACAGGGTCAGATGCTGTCTCGAGCTCTCAATGGAATGTATTTGAAGAAATATTATACAAGTGAATGGCAAGATGCTTAATGTGCTATGGCCGATGGTTATGATGAACATCGCCCTTAGGTCAATTGTGGTGGAAACATGTTTTCTAGTACGTACACTTTACCAAAAAATAGGAGGCATATGTTGATGGCCAAAATTGACACATGTTTGATTCAGAGAATCTGGCAGATACAAACAGGAACTTCCGGTTTGTGATACCGGAACTTCAGGTTTTTGCTAGGTGCTCGAGTAGAATTAGGAAATTTGATGGATTATCGGTTTGTAAAAGGGTTTTCTTGCGAGGTAAGACCTCTCCAACCTATAAATATAAAGGGTTGCAGCCGATTGAGGTTAATCACAACACAATCGATCAAATACATTATTTATTTTATCTCCAAACCCTAAATCTTTTCCAACCACTTTTTGCTTCCTTCCTTCATCTCGGCAGCGACCAAAGACGTTCTGAGTGGCCTGCCGATCCCAGGGCAACCCTAGACGCACCATCCCTGACGGGGTCCCTCCCGGGGTGGTGATTTTAGGTTTTTCGGCGAAACCCGATCGAACCGGAACTTCCGGTTTGCCTAAACCGGAACTTCCTGTTTGCATAGGATTTTGTTGAGAGTTGATTTTCGACGACCGCGCGATCTAGCGCTTGATGTGTGTTGGCCAGATTTTGTGTCAACAGAATTGTCACAGAATTTCAAGCTGAGGGCTGTGCCGGAGTGCCCTCACTAGCATGATATATTCAAATGGTTTTTACTAGATGATATATCCGTATATGACACTGCCCTCCTCCTCCTTCAGTCACTCCGAAATGAACCAGCAGCTTAAGACTTGGCCATGTCCAAGTCCACGCATCGGCCAGTGGGCAACTTGATCACAGTCTATGAGTCGAGGCCCCAAGCCAGCAGAACGGAATCCTATGCGACGCCGGGTGAAAATGACATGGAAGTACATTTGATCACCCACGGATACGTTATCAGCAGTGTGGATCGTCGTTATACGAATCCAATGGCCCTGATCTGTCGTCATTTGGTAGTGTGAATCAATGAGGTCGCTTAATTTGCAGTCAACTTCCATTCCATTGAACTCAATTGTTGCTGCTACACCGATTGGCAAGGCTGCCATACAACGCAGACACGCTTTAGGTCTTGTTTAGTTCCACAAAATTTGTAAATTTTACAAACCTCTTTTGCATTGGGAACAATGGGAAGCATGGCCCAGACTCGAGAGAGAAGACTGAGCAGAGCAGCGGAGCAGGTGTACACTGCCCCCATCAATGGTGACACTGCTGACGGTGCTCCTTCGCATTCACTCCCATGTGATGCAGCAGCGTCCAAAGACCTGACCTAGTCCAAGTCCACGCGACCGACACATGCATGGCCATGGGCCAGTGCAGGCAACTTTATGTCACTATAGGAACCAGAGCTCCCACACCGGCGAGAATCACATGGAAGCATATTTACTTGCCCTCGCTCCATTCAGGCTGTGTCCAGTATAAAAAAAAATACTTTTTACCTACAGTATAAAAAAATACTTTTTACCTACTATTCATGGCCCTCACATAACACGTTTCTCAAAAAATTTATTTTTCACACTTCCTATTCATCCCACTCACATAACACGCTTCCCAGAAGAAAAAGTACTTCTTCTACCCACCATCTGAACACAGCCTCACATGAGAATGACACTGGTTTACCGAGGAGATAAACAATTTTAAGTTTAAATAAATTTATATAATAAATTATGAATAATTATGTCTTGAAATAGATTTAGTATAGAATATTTGGGCTTTCCCATGGCAACTACCAAGCCAAGAATTAGGGATCTATCACCAATTATGGACAGGGTAGAGGCTCTCATCATGCTCGTCTCTCCTGACCTTATCTAACCTATTAGAAATGATAAATTCAGCTATCACACCAATTACAATTTATGCCATGTGTACTATAAAATTTCATAGGGGGTCAATTGAGAATATTGGTAGAGCCAGAAAACAATGCATATGGAGGGGGAATGATAGAACCAGGAAAGGAGGCAATTTGGTGGCAGAATGATATTCAACTGCTCAAGCACCTGCACAAATTCTATACTAAGCAGAACATACCTTGGGTTAACATGATTTGGTCTACCTACTATGTTGATAAAGTTCCTCATGCTACAAGAGAAGTAGGCTCGTTTTGGTGGAAAGACGTCTAAAGACTTAGTACACTATACAGAGGGGGTTGCCCAATGCACAATTGGGGATGGTTCCACGGTTCTTTTTTTTTTTTGGAAGACTTATGGCCTCAACAGATTCTAGCTCACACATTCCCCAGGCTATTCTCCTTTGTACGAAATGACCATGTCTTGGTGAAATATATTATGGAAGTTCAAGACTTGGAATCCATCTTTTACTTACCCCTAACGCCCGCAGGATGCCTTTCATGAAATGCTAGTTTTACAAAACTATTTGCAGCAAATCCCTTATCACGCAGAACACAAAGATCAATGGGGTTTCATCTAGGGGAGTAGCGCCTAAGGGCGTCTCCAATGGGAGGTTCCATACCGGTTCTATACAATAAATGCAGGTCTGGAACCAGGTCCTATACACTGCGTGCCTGGTACCATATAGAACCCGCTCCTATGCATAGAACTTGGTTCTAACAATTAAAGTATAGAAGAGAAGGAGAGAGAAAAAGAGAGGGAAGGAAGCGTGGGTCCCATTTATAGATCCACTCCTTGTTCTATACATTGGAGGCAATACAATATGTGACATCGAATCATTGTGGGTCCCATCTATAGAACTAGGGGTAGTTCCATACAATGGATGATGCCCTAATGTATAAGCATGCTTTTTCATGTCTACAGGTGCCACGGACCTTTAGCTTGCTTTGGAAGGCCAAATGCATGCCAAGAATTAAATTTTTTGCTTGGCTGCTAATTGTGGGCAAGCCAAATACAAAAGACATACTTCAAAGAAGAAATTGCAATGTGCAATCAGGGGCAAATTGTGTATTGTGTCGTAATGCTGTCAGAGAAACCAGAGATCACCTCTTCTATGACTATGTTTTTGTGAGGCATTGTTGGGATTTGATTAACATCTCCTGGCCAAATGTTATGAACATTCATGACAAGATTCTAACAGCAAGGCAGGCATCAGGACAGCCATTCTTCATGGACATATTTCTCATAGCGGTGTGGATTTGGAAACTTCGTAATGCTATAATATTTGATGGGGAAAGAGGTACTCATCAAATTTGGTTGAGGCGCCTCAGGAGACAAATTCTGCTTCAGTCCATCCGTTTTATAGAGGACAAGAGGGCTCTTATTCTTCTGTGGCTAGAGACAATCTCATAGTTTCTTCTTCTTTATTTCCACTAGGCCTGTAAATATTCCATGTTTTGTTAATAAATAAAAAAGAAAATGAAGTGCTGTATGGAACTCCCCCGCAGTTTGCCCTTCAAAAAAATAGATTTAGCATAGAAATATATCTCATGGCTAATCTAATTATCTATATTTTGTACCATAAATATTAATATTATTTTATATAAATTTGGTCATACTTAAACTTGTTTAACTCGTGGAGAAATGAGTGTTGCATTCTTGGATGGAGTCATGGAGCGAGAGGACCAACGACAGGGACTAGCAGGGTCGGCGAATGCGGCATACGGGCCGGATATGGCCGGACTGCGTAGATTATTAGCCGTGACTGAGCCATTTGCTCGTGTCTACACTGGTATGGCGGTATATCCGTATATGACACTACCGTCCGTTCTCCTTTGCAGTCACTCTGAAATGAACCAGCAGCTTCCATGTCCAAATCCACGCAGTCAGGCATGCGGGCAGTGGGAAACCTGACCTCACTGTACGAGTCAGAAAGGAGTCCTGGTCTGGATTAGCAATCACTCACCTGATATGTTATCAACATTCTGGATCGTCGATTACTCGATTTAGCAATCCAATGGCCCTGGTCTATCGTAATTTAGTTGTGTTAATCTATGAGTTTGCTTGATTTGCAGTCAACTATGAGCGGAATTCTTTTCCAGCGCTTTCCGTGCTCCTTCGCATGATGAATGACGAGCATGTGTACACAGTACAGTACACTGGCATGACGAATGACCACACTGCTTTCCGTGCTCCTTCGCATTCAGTCCCATGCAGCAGCATCCTAAGACGACCAAGTCCACGCGACCGACGCATCTATGCCCATGGGCAGTGCAGCCAACTTTACCTCAGGCCATGTTCAGATTCCAAACTATTCACTATTTATTCCAACTTTTCACTATTCATTCCAACTTTTCACTATTCCCTCCTCGCAAAACACGTTTCCCAGCGAATGCTACAGTGTTTTTCTTATGCTACAGTGTTTTTTCCTACAATCTAAACACACCCTCAGTGTAGGAATCAGATGAGGTCCCACACTAGCTAGAGTTCTTAATCTTGTACCCGTTTCGTTCTAAATTATTAGCTATTCCGACTTTTTATCATATTCATTGAAGATGTTATTAATTTAGACAAGTATATGTCTACGTTTATAGAAGACGTCATGAATTTAGACACCCAAAATGACACTCATGATGACTACTAATTTGGAACGGAGGGAGTAATTATTTAGAGTACTTAGGCTGTATTCACATAGAGATAAAAACATTGTCCTAAGAAGCGTGTTCTATAAGAAAGAGGAATAGTTGAATAGTAAAAAGTTGGCCAATGAGTAGTTTGTAATCTGAACAGTACCTTAGCTTGACTTAGGGTGTGTTTAGATTGTAGGAAAAAACACTGTAGCATAAGAAAAGCACTGTAGCATTCGTTGGGAAACGTGTTTTGTGAGGGAGAAATAGTGAAAAGTTGGAATAAATAGTGAAAAGTTGGAATAAATAGTGAAAAGTTGGAATGAATAGTGAAAAGTTGGGAATCTGAACATGGCCTTAAGGGTGAGAATAGACTACAAGTCACGTATTTCACAAATAGCCATTCGGCCCTGGCTATACTGCAAATTTTCATGCAAGCATAGAAAAATGCACATTAGATACAAACTTAAAAGAAAAAGGGAAAACATTAAAAACGAAATAAATAAAATGGAAAAAAGTAAAAAGAATAAAGAGGGAAGAAATTTAGGAAAAAAAAGGAAAAAGAAAAAAGAGAAAAAAAATCACGTACAGAACTTACCTGTGGGCGGGATTCCTCCCGTGGTATAGATGCGAGGATCTCCAGTCGGGCCCTCAAATGAGCCTCTATCCTTTGTTTTAGTCTCCCACTAAAGAAAACATATCTAGCGGGGGCCTCTAAACGAGCCCCAATTTTGGGGAGGCCTCTAAATTTTAGTCCAAAGCTTATACAAATAGTGGCCCTCTAAATTTAGTCACCCCACTACAGTTATAAACCCATAAATTTTTGTGGTCTAGCCTCTAAAAAAAATATAGAGACTCTAATTTAGAGGCCCGGCTGGATATGCTCTTACATGCGGGCGGGGAATCCTCCCGTGGTAACTATGATGAGAACCAAACCAATTATTGGCTCCTTCACCCTATGCTGGTAAAAAAGCTCCCATTTTCTACTTCCTAACGATCACGGGAATAAATGGAATCCTCATCTTTTGCGCCACCATCTGCGAGGCCTGAGAATTGAGGTGTTCTTCCTCACACACACCACTCACAACCACAAGAGGTACTCATCAAATTTGGTTGAGGCGCCTCAGGAGACAAATTCTGCTTCAGTCCATCCGTTTTATAGAGGACAAGAGGGCTCTTATTCTTCTGTGGCTAGAGACAATCTCATAGTTTCTTCTTCTTTATTTCCACTAGGCCTGTAAATATTCCATGTTTTGTTAATAAATAAAAAAGAAAATGAAGTGTTGTATGGAACTCCCCCGCAGTTTGCCCTTTAAAAAATAGATTTAGTATAGAAATATATCTCATGGCTAGTCTAATTATCTATATTTTGTACCATAAATATTAATATTATTTTATATAAATTTGGTCATACTTAAACTTGTTTAACTCGTCGAGAAATGAGTGTTGCATTCTTGGATGGAGTCATGGAGCGAGAGGACCAACGACAGGGACTAGCAGGGTCGGCGAATGGGGCATACGGGCCGGATATGGCCGGACTGCGTAAGCGGTGGCAATATGGGAGACAAATGAGGGGCAAAGGAACGGGACGCGCAACGGTGGGGACAGTGACGGGAGGGTGGCAGCGACAGGCGGAAGCAGGGCCGGCAACGAGCAGAGGGCGGTGGCGGCTTTGACGGGCAGAGGGGTAGAGGTTGAAAAGATATCGATCTGTTTCAGGTAGGACCCACAGAAAATAAGTCCAATAAGCAACCCTTGAGTTGCTTTTGGATTATTGAGTGGCTTACAATAAGTTGAAAGCAACAAATTCATAGTGCTTTGTTCATGGGTGACTTATTTTGGTTATTAGTGGTGACTTATTACTCCCTCCATCCGAAGATATAAGGCATGGTCTTCAATAATGACATTTAACTCAATATCTTCTATATTATAATATTTGTGCAACGAACTTATAGTAATATGAAACTACTTTTAAATAGGAAAATGTTTAAACTACTCCTTTCAAGTATAACTAAAAGTTCACATAACCCCCTAAACCTTTTTTTTGGTTATTCTACCCCCCAAAATGTGTCATTTGGTTTAATTTACCCATAATACAATTTCTCTTTTTTATTACTCCATACACAAGCGTGGTATTAGCTTCAAATTTGGTGATATCATTGACATACTTTATGATGTGTATGGAGAAAAAAAGGCAAACTATATTACAGGATAAAGCGAACCAAATGGCATAGTTTAGGGCATAAATTTAACCCAGAAATAGTTTAGGGGTTACGTGGACTTTCAGTATACTTGAGGTGAGTAATTTGAATATTTTTCCTTTTAAATATGAATACAAATGTTGATTGTTATATGACAAATATTTATTATAAAGATTAATCATAGGTCAAAGTTTGCAAAGTTTGAATCTTGAATTACGTGTGGCTTATATCCTGGGATGCAATGAGTATATGTGAAGGTGAATCAAACAACCTCACACGATACATATCAAAAATCTGCACAGTCCATTTAGTGATCCCATGACACCCTGGTCGCTTAAGGTCTTATTTTGTGGTGGTAAACTGTCAAATCATTCCATTTGCTTAATTTGCGGTCAACGTCCTGTCAAGGATTCCAACAAAATTACCGTTAAACAGTAACCATCAGTTTTTTCCTACTTGCAGTCGTAGGTTATGTTCCGATCTTTTGGATAGGTGGTTACGCCAAATGTTTGTGTTTCACGGAACCTCCTTTTTTTTTTGAACGGAATGAGAAAGGAAACATATACAAAAGAACATACAGCAGAACTGGGAGATGCGTCGGCCCCAAAAACAACTCATCAATCAAGGCGGACGCACACTACACAAACCAAACACTTAACAACAAGCAACAACATGACCTAGAGATGTGTCACCAACTGATATTCCTCCCTTATTAAGAATGTGACTTCCTCATTCTCTGATTCATAGTTGAATGCTCGTGGATTTCTTTCCTTCCAAAATATTCCACAAAAAATAAATGACTAGTCCATCGAAGCGGGATCTGTTTTGTTTATCCACCACTCTTCTATCTTTCTTCCACCATCCATTTGTTGAGCCCGCCTTGTTTCCTACTGTCAGGTGTTGCTAATTGTGCCGCTTGCTCCACACCGTGACAGAAAAATGGACATTCCTTGCATAAATATGTACGTGTATCCGGCGTTGCAAAGCTTGCATAACGGGTCATTTGGCCAACCATTCTTTTGTAGATTAATAGCCGTGACTGAGCCATTTGCTCGTGTCTACACTGGTATGGCGGTATATCCGTATATGACACTACCGTCCGTTCTCCTTTGCAGTCACTCTGAAATGAAGCAGCAGCTTCCATGTCCAAATCCACGCAGTCAGGCATGCGGGCAGTGGGAAACCTGACGTGGGAAACCTGACCTCACTGTACGAGTCAGAAAGGAGTCCTGGCCGTGTTTAGTTCCCAAAAGTACTTTTTACTTCCTATTCATCCCCCTCACAGAACACGCATCCCTAAAAATTCCTTTTTCCCCTTTCCTATTCATCCCCCTCACAGAACACGCATCCCAGAAAAAAAAGTACTTTTTCCCCACCACAACTAAACACAGCAGGTCTGGATTAGCAATCACTCACCTGATATGTTATCAACATTCTGGATCGTCGATTACTCGATTTAGCAATCCAATGGCCCTGGTCTATCGTAATTTAGTTGTGTTAATCTATGAGTTTGCTTGATTTGCAGTCAACGATGAGCGGAATTCTTTTCCAGCGCTTTCCGTGCTCCTTCGCATGATGAATGACGAGCATGTGTACACAGTACAGTACACTGGCATGACGAATGACCACACTGCTTTCCGTGCTCCTTCGCATTCAGTCCCATGCAGCAGCATCCTAAGACGACCAAGTCCACGCGCCCGACGCATCTATGCCCATGGGCAGTGCAGCCAACTTTACCTCAGTGTAGGAATCAGATGAGGTCTAGAGTTCTTAATCTTGTACCCGTTTCGTTCTAAATTATTAGCTATTCCGACTTTTTATCATATTCATTGAAGATATTATTAATTTAGACAAGTATATGTCTACGTTTATAGAAGACGTCATGAATTTAGACACCCAAAATGACACTCATGATGACTACTAATTTGGAACGGAGAGAGTAATTATTTAGAGTACTTAGGCTGTATTCACATAGAGATAAAAACATTGTCCTAAGAGGCGTGTTCTATAAGAAAGAGGAATAGTTGAATAGTAAAAAGTTGGCCAATGAGTAGTTTGTAATCTGAACAGTACCTTAGCTTGACTTAAGGGTGAGAATAGACTACAAGTCACGTATTTCACAAATAGCCATTCGGCCCTGGCTATACTGCAAATTTTCATGCAAGCATAGAAAAATGCACATTAGATACAAACTTAAAAGAAAAAGGGAAAACATTAAAAACAAAATAAATAAAATAGGAAAAAGTAAAAAGAATAAAGAGGGAAGAAATTTAGGAAAAAAAAGGAAAAAGAAAAAAGAGAAAAAAAAATCACGTACAGAACTTACCTGTGGGCGGGATTCCTCCTGTGGTATAGATGCGAGGATCTCCAGTCGGGCCCTCAAATGAGCCTCTATCCTTTGTTTTAGTCTCCCACTAAAGAAAACATATCTAGCGGGGGCCTCTAAACGAGCCCCAATTTTGGGGAGGCCTCTAAATTTTAGTCCAAAGCTTATACAAATAGTGGCCCTCTAAATTTAGTCACCCCACTACAGTTATAAACCCATAAATTTTTGTGATCTAGCCTCTAAAAAAATATAGAGACTCTAATTTAGAGGCCCGGCTGGATATGCTCTTACACGCGGGCGGGGAATCCTCCCGTGGTAACTATGATGAGAACCAAACCAATTATTGGCTTCTTCACCCTATGCTGGTAAAAAAGCTCCCATTTTCTACTTCCTAACGATCACGGGAATAAATGGAATCCTCATCTTTTGCGCCACCATCTGCGAGGCCTGAGAATTGAGGTGTTCTTCCTCACACACACCACTCACAACCACAAGCTAGCTAGCATTTCACTAGAAGTGGAGCGATTGAGCAGTGCGTGAGAGTAGAGAGAGATGGCCGAAGTGATAGCGAACGCCGCCGCCACAACTGTGGTGGGCTCCGCCATCGACAAGCTGACCTCCTTGCTCGGAAGAAACTACCAGCTCGCTGGAGACGTTCAGCGCGACATCCGCTTCCTGAAACAAGAGCTGAAGTGCACGTACGCCGTGCTGCAGAAGCTCGAAGGCAAGGACGACGACCAGATTGACCCAATGGCCAAAGATTGGAGGAGCAAGGTGCGTGAGCTGTCTTATGATATAGAGGATTGCATCGACCGCTTCGTCCTCAATAACAGCCATGGAGGTTCCAATGCCATTGCCAACTTTCTGCGCAACGCCTTGCGTGCGCTGAATATGGTGTGGAAGGGCCCGGGAATAGCACAGGAGATCCAAGAACTCAAGAGGCTTGTGATTGAGCAGAGAGAGCAGGGAAACCGCTACTACGTCGACATCCGTCAGAGTCCCGCCGACTCACATCAGCAAGTGCCTTTCGATGATCGAGTACATGAGCTCTTTCAGGAAGAGCGTGATCTTGTGGGAATCGATGGTCCTCGCGATGAGGTCATCCGGTTATTGAAAGCTGAAGAGAACGAACACAAGGTGGTGTCCATCTACGGGACCGCTGGTCAGGGGAAGACAACTCTGGCCATGGAGGTGCTCCGCAAAATCACACAAGCATTCCATTGCCGGGCTTTCGTGTCTGTATCTCAAACTCCAGATGTGAAGAAGCTTCTTAGAGATATGCTATTTCAAATAAGCAAAAGTGAGTTCAACCAGTCAGAGAGCTGGGAGACGAACCAGCTCTTACGCACAATCAGGAAACACCTCATGAACAAGAGGTAACCAACACTTTTTTTCTGCGCTAACAATTAATCTCAGTATCGTGGAATATATAGATATGTATATGTATATGTGTATGTGTATATATGTGTGAATTAGGGATTTGGGTGATGAACTCGTGGCGCAGGGGATTACTGGTTCCGGCCATGGGGCCGTACGTCCAGCAGCGGTGCGGAGCACCGAGTTTCGTGTTGCTCGTAGTAGGGGGATACAAGCAAGGCGGGAGAGGGAGATAGGCTCCCAAGTCCCTGAAGTGTTGATTGAGCTGGGTGTTGTCGTGTGAATAGGCTAAGTGTTCGTCTGCTCGCCCCCTTTCGCATGGGCTTCCCTCCCCCTTTTATAGACCAAGGGTGAGGGAGTGAGTACATTGGTGCGCGTGCTTAACAGAGTCTAGAGTCATATCGTGATGTAGCGCGGTCGTGATGTCCATGCCGAGCACTGTTGAGCGGGAATCGCGGCTTTCAACTCTGGCTGACGACATAGGCATCGTTATCGTTGATTTGACGCTCCGGTCGTGACGGTTCATGGCCTCGTGGGGTGGCGAGGGCAGTGTTGAGCCCGCCGGCCGTTCTTCGAGGGTCCTTCCTCGAGACCTGAGGTGGATAAGGTCACGGAGTGGTTAGCATAGTAGCCTGGCCTGATACGGAGACGCTCGTTCGAGGTTGAGCGGTAGCCTCGGGCACTATTACCGGTGCGGCGTTCCTCGAGCGCAGCCAGCGGTCTCAAGCATGGCAAGCCTCGAGCGTGACAGAGACGCTCGCTCGAGGGTGAGCGGTACCCTCGAGCTCGGTCGGGCTCGATCGTCACGGACATTTCCGCTCAAGGGTAAGTGGTACCCTCGAGCGGGACGGAAGCTCCCGGTTACCGATGTGGCCTCTCTGTCAGGTGGTTTAGGGCTCAAATTGGGGTACCCCTAGTTTTGGTACCCGACAGTCGCTCCCGAGCCTCTGCGGGAATGAGATGCAATCCCGTAGGGGCTTGTGTTCGCCGAGGGTGTAGCCCCCGAGGCCTCGGGAGAGTCATTGATACTCTCTCGAGGTCTCAGTTCGATGTGAGGAGCTTTTCGTCGCTCCTCGTCATGTGGGTTCGTCCACATCGCTAGGAACCCCCGAGCCTCGTTTGGCTCGAGATGTCCCAATTTTTTCTTCGTTCCTCGGGGTCTGTTTCGAGGGACTGAGGAGCAAGCGATCCGTGCTTCCCACGATTGGGATCGAACCACGAATGCCTGGGTGAGCTGGTAGCGGGTAGTTCGAGCGGACGTCCATGCCCTGTTCGATGAGGATAGGCTCGTGGTCTTCGGACACGCCCGTGAAAGCTTTTCGCAAAAGTATGCTAGATGGGACTCGACCTCGTTCGATAGAGGTCGAGGGCTCGATGCTCCCCCTCGTAGGGTCCCTTGATCTAGGCACTTTCGTCCAGCCTCGAACACGCTTGACGGATCTCCTCGAACACACGGGCTCGAGGCTCTTATTCGTTGGTACCGTCAAGCGCCCCTGACTCAGTCGATCTGGGGTGCCTGTCGAACCCTCGTTGGGCCAGGTCTCGAACCCCTGATCAGTAGAACGATGACGCCATGTGTCCCACTCCGCACGGAGGAATGATGGCAGACGTGCGGGACGTGGCCTGGACGAAGTGACCGCACGATTGCTCGGACGACGGAAGAGCGTCCTTTTCCCGGGCGAGGATGACGGCGGCTGGGACGACCTTGGCGGTGGGAGCGGACCCTGAAAGCCTCGGGACATCGAGCCCGAGTGTAAATAGTAGTTTAGGAATTTGCATTTCCTGATGTAAGAACAGTTTGTTTGTTTTCATACATCCTACTTGTTTTCGTTAAACGAGGTTTATTTTCATGCGGTATCTCTGCGATGCACGTTGTGTCCAATGCATGCGCCTCGAAAGGAGGTCGCCACTAGGATCGATCGTACGTGAATGACTTAGGCGGAGGGAAGTGAGGTGCTGCCGTAGCCTCGAGGCATAGGCGGGCACTGGGCTCAGCCAACCCTGCCCTTGTCCATTTCACGTCTAGTGTCTTCCCTTCGAGGGATGCAAAAGAGCACTTGGCTAAACGCTCGAGATATCACAAAAATTCCAAAAAAGTATTGACTTTTTCGGGGGTTCGTCCCCGTTGTAGCCCCCGAGGGAGGGATGGTCCTAGCGAGGGTAGGACCAACCCTCTCTCAAGTATGAGTGGACTCGACTCCACTTGATTTGTTCACAACTTACGGGAGCTAAGCCAAATACTTAATCAAGAGTTTGTACAATCGAAAGTATGTACAAAAAGGTTCAAGGGCCTGAAGCTGCTCTAGGGGTAGAAGCGACTTAGCTATTGGATGTTCTAGGCGTTCGCGAGGATTTCCGTCGGTGGCGGGTCCTCCCACGATGAAGAACATGTGTTCCACCTTGGGGTACCCGTCGGCATCAAAGACACCCCTCCACATGGAGGACCTCGAGGCGCCTTGTCGCTGGGGTCCACTACGGGGACTTCGTTCGTCGTTGTTGCCTTTCTCGCAAGGGGCTCGATACTTCTTCCCCTTCTTGCCTTGATTTTACTTCTTCGAGGGGTACCTTGGCTTGCTGCCCTCCGTGGACGTCTCCTCGGGGCGCTTTCCCTTCTTGCCGTTGAAGATGGCGTTGGCCGCCTCCTCCCCTGAAGCGTACTTGGAGGCTACCTCGAATAGCCGGTTCACGTCGGGGGGAGGGTTCCTCCCCAACTTGCATATCAGGTTGTAGCTAGTGGTGCTCTCGAGGAAGAAGTGGATGATCTAAGTGTCGGTGATGTTGGGGAGCTCGGTGCAGCGCTTGGAGAAGCACCGGATGAAGTCTCTCAGGGATTTGCCGGGCTTTTGGTTGCACCCTCGAAGATCCCACGTGCTCCCAGGGCGCACGTAGGTTCCCTAGAAATTCCCCACGAAGGTCTGGACCAGATAGTTCCAGTCGTGGATCCGATTGGGGGGCAGATGCTCGAGCCACGTCCGGGGAGAATCCGCCAAGTGGAGTGGTAGGTTGCGGATGATCATGGCATCGTCTGTCGCGCCGCCGAGCTGGCATGCAAGGCGGTAGTCGTTTAACCACACCCTGGGGTCTGTTTCCCCAGAGTACTTGGTGATGGTGGTCGGTTGTCGGAACCGAGGCAGAATCGGGGTGGTACGGATATTTCGGCTGAACACACGCGTCCCCGCAGGCTCCGGCGAGGTGTTCCGGTCCCGTTCAGCATCGTCACGACCATCGTGTCGTAGCTGGTGGGGTCGGATCTCCTCTCGACAACTCATCCACCATCGTCGAGGGTGCCTTGGGTGTCCTGGAGGACTGTGCTCGATGAGGCGATCGCGCAGACGACTCCCCTCCTCGCACGCCTTTCGAGGGCGAGGATCGTCGTAGGCGGAAGGCCGAGCTCTCGGCTTGCTGGCGCGCGGCTGTCTTGACCAACTTCTGGGCCTCGAGGTGCAGCTTCCGCCCTTCGGGGGTCGCCGGCTCTGGCATGGCTCGGAGCAGCGCGGCCGCAGCGATGAGCTTCTGGCTTGTTCTGGGAGCGAGGTCGTCGGACTCTCCTTCTGCGAGGATGCGGGCTCGAGCGACGCGTCCCGCGTGTCGCGCGTCTGCGTCGCGCCCACCGTCTTCGTCATGCAAGTCGTGGTTGGAGCGTGCGGGCGGCGAGCCACCAGCACCCCCTTGGTCGTGGGTGTGAGCTGCTCGCGCCTGTCGACGTGGATGCTGCTCGTCCCTAGGGGCGAGTGATCCGACAGGTTCGGTGGCTACGCGCCTACCAGATCTGTGCCATCATTTCCTTCTCTGTTGTCATCTTCGCCATCGTCTCCCAACGTCGATCCCTCGCTGACTCGCCCGTCATCGATGACGAAGCACTCCCTGGTTGGATCATACTCATCGTCGGAATAGCCGAAGCAATAATCTGCCACTGCTTGGAAGCCCGAAAGGCTTCCTGGTCACGGAGACCAGAGTAATCCCAACCAGGGTGCTCGTGCCCAAGGGCATATTCATCCTCCGACTCTGGGTAGGAATCGTCGGGTGTCGAGGCGGTGAGGTTGCGTCCCGAGGCCAGATGATGGCCCGGTAGGTCGTCATATGCACTCATGTTGGTGCGGACTGACGAGGCGTACGTAGCCGCCTGGCTACGCAGCCCGTAGATGTAAGGACGTGCTGATACAGCACGTGGTCCAACCATGGGTTCCGGGAGGAAGGGCGTTGCCCTCTCCCGTGGCCCTGATCGCAGGGTTCCTCCACCCCTCACGGGAAAGGAGATGTCGACGTCGGCGGCACGCCTCGCGGCGCGCGCCCGCCGTGTGCGCGGTCCGGGATGGCTCCTTCGTCGTGGGGCTGCCGGCGGCAGTTGTGGAAGCTCTGGCTGGTTGCTTGGTTCTTCTTGGAGGATGCGCATGTGGTAACCATTGCCACATGCCTGGAACCGCAAGCTCCCGAACCAGATCTCGTGTCCCGCTGGGAACAGATCGCTTTCTCCCATCGAGGGCCGTCTTCGGCTGAAGTCCGCCATCAGAAACGAAGCAAGAGTTGTGCAGCGCAGGCCCCTACCTGGCGCGCCAGCTGTCGGTGCCTGATTTGGTCACACCGGCACTAACAACCGATTGCGCTGCCAACCTGTTTCCTTTTTGTATTCTTCATATATCATAGAACCCAAAGGATCTAGTAACTTATTAAAATATTTTTCTACTATACCTTTATTATAGCCTTGCTTAGCGGTTGTAGCATTATACAAATAATGCTGAGAAAATTCTTTTATTTCTTTCCAATTTGTTAATGACAATTTTTCTAATTATTTTAATCTTTCATTTTGTAAGTCAGTAAAACCTAATTCAGGATCTTCACCTATTATAATGCTTGATATAATATTTGCAAAGTTATGTGGATTATTACCAGCTCTTTTTAATTCTCCATAAAAATGAGGAAAAGCTTCTACCCATTGTTCCCATAAAACTTTAACAGATTCGCCTAAGAATGTTTCTAAATATGTGATCATGTCTTCTACTCTGTTTCCAATATTATGCTGATTTTGGATATATTTTTGTACTATCAGGCCTTTCCATATATTAATTATATTTGGCCAATCTATAGGATCATGTGCTGCTAAATTTAATATTGGACCATCACCTTTATAATTCTGAAATTGAACCTTCTTTTCAAATTCTCTTCTTTTTGAACCCATATGAGTATATTGTCCTGGTATATAATTTTATGTACAATCTTCCTTTTCTGGTGGCCATTTTCCTGGATTTCTAGTTGATCTTTCTCTTTCTCCTTCAACGTTTATTTCTGGACCTCTTTTTCTTTTTGATGTAGATGGATCTAAATCCATTGCTTCAATAAAATTAAACTTTCTATTTGATTCTTCATGTTCTAAAGGATTCTTGAAAACTATTAATGTATTGCTATCATTAGATATTATGACTTCATCATCTTCTTCCTCATAGCTTTCCATAAGAAACTTATTATTTATTTCCCATTGCTCATCTTCACTTATATCATTATTTTCTACTCCTGTTATTTTATTTTCTGGTACCTTTTGGCTCTTATCATTCTTAATTTCTATAACTTCATATTTCTTCGTTGCAACACTATTGTTTTCTTTTCTATTTAGCTCTCTTTCTCTCTTGATTTGATTCAGTCTATATATTTCTTGTCTAAAGTAATTTTCTTTTTCTCTTATAGCATTCCATTCACATATTCTTGATGTAAAATATTCATCAGAAGCTTTCCTTAACTTCTGCTCAGGGCATGTTCAGATTCCCAACTATTCACTATTCATTCTAACTTTTCACTATTCATTCCAACTTTTCACTATTCCTCCCTCACAAAACACGTTTCCCAGCGAATGCTACAGTATTTTTCTTATGCTATAGTGTTTTTTCATACAATCTAAACACACTGTCATAATGTTTTATTTCACCGTCTATGTCTAATTTTTCCATAAATTCACAAACACTATTTCTTTTGCTTTCTTCCAAATTTACTCCTGAACTTGATATTTCTAAATCATCTAGACTTCTTTCTTTATAACCTATAAATCTAATGCTAGTTATTCCCTTATTGTTTTCATAGTTTATATAATCTTCTGGTTGCTTTAAAGACTTCGGTTCTATTAAAGCACCTATATTCTATTCTTCACCTGCCCTTTCTTCAGAACTAATCTTCAGAGGGCTCATAAATTTTATTCCTTTAGACTGCATGCTTTCTATCACATTATTCACATTTATTTTATATTTAGTACCAGTTCTATTAGTTAACCTTCCCACAAATTCTATACTCACTAACCGGTTTGTTCCTTTAAAATCTTCATAGCCTTTAGTCTGAAAACAAAAGCCATCTTGTCTATAAATTCTTTTATTGGCATAGGTATATCTAGAGCTATATATGTTATTAACATATTTTCATTCATATCACCGTCTAAAAATCCTAATGCTGCTTTATTTGTTGAATCCCATCTTTTATCTAGCAAGGTTATTAAAACTTTTGTTCCTAATTTCTTTCTAGTCATACCTTTGATTCCTATAATATACATTCCTTGATGTATATATTTATATCCAGAATATCCTAACCCATTCTCAATTTGTTTATTAACTATATTGAACTGAACAGGATTATTTAAAACACTTAATTCTACTTCTCTGGATATTCTGTATAATCCATTTCTAGTTTCAACCCAAACCATTTGATATACTTGTTGAGGTCTTATCTTTCTTAAAGTATCTTTCTGATATTTTTCAAGATCTCTATCTATGTCTATCATATCTTCTAGTGTTTCAACCTCATCACATCCTCCTTTTAGTTTATCCATAAGCCCTAAAGGTCTTATGTCTCTATTTACTACTTGGAGTGACTTGTCTCTTCTAAGATTGCTTTAAGATATTGCCATTTTTCTGAGTTTAGGGATCTTTTAACTTCTACTTCTTCTGCAGATGATAACACAATTTCTTTACTAGTTTCAACAATATTGCTATTCTCAATTTTGTTATATAGATAGGTTATATCTTTTTTTAATATAATCAATATTCTGACTAAATTTTGCTAGAGAAACTTTACTTTCTTCTAAATTATGTAAAACTAATTCTAATTTATGATTGATAACTAAATATTGTTCTTTTAACTGTGTATGCTCTTTTTGAATATTTTCAAATTTTAATTCTAAATCGTCTTGCCTTTTACCCCAAGTTATATAAAAATTATGCAATAAGTCAAGTAATAAATTTATCTGACCGTGTGAAGTATGCCAAATATGTTCTTCAGAGCTATTTATTCTACACTTAATATTTATATCATCTTTAGTCTTTACAGGCTTTCCTATATTAACTTCTAAATTAAGATAATGTAACTTTTCAATTTTTACTAATTTTTAGTAAATCCCTTCAAAATCAAAATTATAAACCAACCTAGCTCTGATACCAGGACAGGGGCGGAACAAATATTTCTGTGGACTAAAACACACTTCAAAAAATATTAGAAAATTCTCGAGCTACTATTCACTACACTATTCAAATTCAGGGTACTATTCAAAATACTCGACACTATTCAAATTCCTTGGCTACTATTCAAATTCAGCGGATATGAACAGTGACAATGCACTCACTGGGTGCACCAGACTACTCACTACTATGCACTTACTATTCTTGTCACTATTCTACACTATACCAGGCACTCGGGTCGCTTTCACGGTATGCGCAAGCGCGTGACTAGGGAATATTGAGTGGCATGTGTCGCTTTCAGTGAATATTTTAAGCTCTTGATTAGACCTAATTGGCTCTATTATATTCTCAGAATCTTTGGCGAGGCTGGCGAGGCCAAACAGTTCAGCCGGCGTGCGTGCAGACGGGTGTGTTGATCCTACTCGGTACCCACCATACGCTTCACGAGTTTGCATCAGAAGCAGCTAATCCTTTCCCAGGCTATGCCCTAGCCACGACGATATGTGGTGAGGTTCTATCGTCTCCCCAGGCAGTTCCACCCGAAGGGAACACTTCTCTACGGACACGGGCTCTCTAAGGCGCCTCTCCATGTGCTAAACGAGAGCAACTCAACGCAGAGGTTTCTCCTATAGGGTCCCTAGCATAGAAACTCTTCCCATATAGAAGGGCTAATGCAAAGCAGGGATTTTCAAAGCAAGAACCGCTCCATTTCAGCAAACAGGCTTACATACGGCTTTCCCTTTCGGGAAACCCCAAGCACTTAGCACAAACCTGATTACCTTACACACACAGGAGGTAGTGACCTTCCTTTATTCTCTAATTTACAAAGGTGGTGGAGTGATACAGTGGTGGTGGTGGAGTTGTACTATAGCTAGTATGGTGGATGATCTTCAGAGTGGTTCTGAGATCATGCGCTGCATGGTGGTCTTCGTGGTTTTGCGGATGCTGGTCTGCATCGGATTGCGAATGCGAATGCCGACGCGAATGCCGATGATTTCTGAAGGAGCCTGGCTTCTCCCTTTATAGCACGAGTGGAGCTCTCTGGACCGCCGTCTTGGATGGATAACTCTTCAGCCTTCGAGCTTATCTGGTGGCCTTCGATTATCCTCCTTTACTGTTGCCTGGACAGTTGGACGGTGAAGTGCTCTTCAATAATGGTCCTGGCTATAGTTTTCTGACTGTTCATTTCTTTTGCGCTGTCCGTCGCATTCGAGACATTCTTATTTTTGTACTTATGGCTCTACTGACCTGCAATTTGCCTGGATGTCTGACGTCATTGCATTCGTCAGTGCTTCTAGCTTGTTCCCTTCGGGTGGAACTGTCTTGGGAGACGATAGAACCTCACCACATATCACCGTGGCTAGGGCATAGCCTGAGAAAGGATTAGCTGCTTCTGATGCAAACTCGCGAAGCGTACGGTGAGTATCGAGTAGGATCAACACAACCGTCTGCACGCACGCCGGCTGAACTGTTTGGCCTCGCCAGCCTCGCCAAAGATCCTGAGAATATAATAGAGCCAATTAGGTCTAATATATATACATACATATATATATATACATACATATACATATACATATACATATATATATATACATACATATACATATATATATGTATCATAGGTAAATCCACGACTTCAATTGTTCAACATATTTAATTATATTTTGACTAAGGTAATGTTCACAACAAGGTCCAGTCAACTGTATTTGAATAGAGAAAGGCTTCATGTCTTTGTGGGGCTTCAATGGTCAATCCCTATTTTCAAAAGTGGATGGCTCTGTCCCGCTTAATTTTAAACCTTAGACGCATGACCCATTATCATTCTCACAAGCCATGTGGATAGCGGCATTCCAACATTTTTTTAAGATTAGCTCGTCTGATCTTAGCGTGTGTTTCGATGTGAGACGAGTTGGGACTGACTCATCCTACTCTTTTGAGATGAGCCCATCCCATATTGTGTTTGGTTGAAATGCGATAACTTTATCCTAGTTTTTTTGTTGGATGGGGGTTGATGGATGTCAATCATATACCTCTTCTAACACCATTAGCAACAATATTTAGCAGATCCAATATCTCATTTTCATGCTTTTTGCCTTTTATATTGTTTTATTTTTCCCCTTATCTTATCAAATTGTGTTAGGGGTAAAATAGGCTAAATGGCATAGTTTAGGGGGTAGAATGAACCAAAAGATAGTTTATGGGGTTACGTAGACTTTGCTTATAGTTCAGGGTAATAGTTTGGACTTTTTCCTATGTTACTTCATGTAAAACTCTTTAAGAAGTCCCAAGATTTCTAAATATTTGAGTAGCACAGTTAGTACTTCACACTATGTATATATTTATGCCATCTTTTTTTACCATATTAATTCAAGTTTAACAATCCAAGAACAATTTAAAGAGACCAACATTATGATATCTCTATTTGTCATGTACGAGGAAAAAGTCTATGTAACCTCTTAATAGTATCTATCATTAGCTGCATAACTCCTTCAACTACAAAATCAAACCGCTCCTCAATTTATAAAAATATTATATTTTTTAGAAAAGCTTAATTTGCCAATAGTCTTAGACCTAAACCACATTTAGAAGCTCATATATTTTGCATCTCATTTTCTAACGTTCTTGTGTTGACATGGGCGTTCTAAAAATAACATAAAATAAACATAAGAATATTAGATATTGTATATTACGAAATCATGTTTGGTCTTATATTGTGATAATTGTGTAGGGTTTGCGCCCTTAGCAACGAACATGCATGTTTGCTAGTCTAGATTAAATATTCCTCTTTGGGGATGACACATTTCAGCTCTCCCAACCAAACAGCTATAAAAGTAGGAATGTAGGATGGAGCCATCCCGTTTCGATGACTCTCTTGTGAGTGTCGTCCTATGCACCCATCTACCAATCCTACGCATTGAGAAGAAAATTGGGAAAGGATAATCCCATCGTATCACGTCCCACCCAACAAACACGCCCCAATCTTACTATTACTAATTGGAGATTTCTTTTGAAGTCTGAAGGTGAAGCCAACTAGGATGCTAGGTGGACACTCTAAAAAAAATAGATAAATCCTATAAATTCTCAAAAAATTAGAAACATCCTACCATTAATCCAGTAACTCTAATCATATTAGTCATTGGATTTGCTATCTTTTCTAATAAATTACCCACCTGCCATTATGAAAATAGTCTAAAATAACCCCCTAAACATGTATCTTAATTACCTCCTCTATCATTATAAAAAAATCTAACCTTTATGTAAATTACCCACCTATACCATTATAAAGAATGTCGAACAACCCCCTTAAGCTTGCATATAAATTATCTAATTATTGCATCATGAAAAGTTAAAGTACTCTCCGAAGTTATATAATTACTGAAAATCTCAAAGTGCACCAATAATAAAATTTCAATCTCTACCATTTTTAATATATTATATATGTTAATATTTCTATAAAAAGAATACAATGTGTCCTATAGCTCAATTGAATAATTCAATAAATACATATCAAACACATATGGAGGTGTGGTACAAGTGAAACAATTGTTAATAATTACATTTATAAAATGATAAATATGTATATTAGAGTATTGGTGAAATACTTAATAGGTGAAACGGAGCATGAGATAATTATAGTTATTCGCTACAGTAATATTTTTTATTAGTTTTAGTTAGCCTGTGCGGGACCACAAGTTGATAGGCTAGTCATTATAATATGACACACGTTATTTAGGTGGTCGTTGCAATGTAATTTTAAGATATTGGAAGTTCTAACCTCCATTTCTACTAACTTGTCATCTCTTTTGACATTATTATTCCAAAATATTTGGCACTTAAGATCATTAAATATACTAGTACACTTCCATTGTAAAAATACTATAGGAATGCTCTTAAAACATTTGAACATAACTTTATGATGGCAGCTTGGTCGTTTCAGTTTCATCCTAAAAAAGGTAGGTTGCCTTGGTAACTGTGTTCTGGGCGAGGTCATCAATTATTTAGAAAAAGGATGTTAGTACTCACTCTGTTCCTTGTATAAGGTGCGGGCGTGTTTTATTCAAACTTTAAAAATTTTGATCTACACACTTTTCTAATAAAACCTTTGTCTTACAAAATTAATATCATTGGATTACATTTAAAAAGTATTTCAATATGGTTACAAGTCCGTTGTTACAAATATTATAACATAAGAAATATTAAGAGTCGGTTGTTAGTGTAAGAGACTAAGTTTGATCAGAGCTTATATTTTGCGACAGAGGGGGTAGTTACCAGCCTCTATCCGTCTCTGAGTGTAATAAGAGCTGATAGAAAAAAATGTGCACCTATGATCCATCCTATGATAGCTTTGATCAGCATATGCTTGAAACGTTAATGCAAAAATATTATGGTGGCCTTACTAACGTGTGATTCCGGAACCAATGCATGCAGGTACTTCATCTTGATTGATGATATATGGAGTAAAGAAGCATGGGAGCTTGTACGATCTGTCTTACCTTCCAATGACAATGGGAGCAGAATAATAATTACAACACGTAATAAAGAATTGGCCAAATCGTGCTGTAATGGTATTTCTGAGCATATGTTCGAAGCAAGACCACTTAATGAGGAGGACTCTCAGAGATTATTCTTTAAAAGACTATTTTTCTCAAGTGAAGATTGTCCCCAAGATCTGAGGAAAGTATCCCGTGAAATTTTGAGGAAGTGTAGTGGCCTGCCGTTAGCTATAATCAGTATAGCTGGTTTATTAGCAAACAGAAGCCAAACGGCGGAAGTCTGGGGCAACACATTGAAGTCCATTTCTACTGCAGCTGAGAAAGATTCTCACATTGATAAAATGAACAGAATTTTGTTGCTCAGTTACTTTGACCTTTCTCCATATCTAAAAAGCTGTTTATTATATCTGAGTGTCTTTCCTGAGGATTATCTGATTGATTGTAGACGGTTGATACTGTTGTGGGTAGCCGAAGGACTGATTCCTGGACAAGACAGGGAAAGTATGGAGCATCAAGGGAGAAATTACTTGAATCAGCTGATCACTAGAAGCTTGGTCCAGCCAACCAAATTTGGGTCAGATGGCACAACAGTGAAACAGTGCAGGGTGCATGATGTCATACTTGACTTTCTTGTATCAAAGGCTGTGGATGACAATTTTGTTACTATATGGAATCGGACTGGGTTTTCTGACAACTATAATTCTCACAAGATTCGCCGTTTATCAATCCAGGAAAATATATCTGCCAGGGCTGAAGAGGTGGTCAGGACAATAAAGAATGCACCTCATATTCGCTCAATTACTATTTTTGGCAATAATTCGGTGCTGATTAAGCATGCCTCTGAGTTTTTAACTAGCCAAGTCTTGCGAGTGATGAATATAGAGGGTCATTTTGAAGAATGCTTTCTTGGACGTGTCAAATGTTTCGGCCAAATGAAGTACTTGAGGATAATGGACTATGAGGGCGAGCATTTAAGCAAGCTCCCAGAAGATACAAATAACCTGCAACATCTAGAGACACTAGATGTTTATGCCACCAGAATTATAGAACTACCGGCTAGCATTATCCAATTTCAGAAGTTGGTCCGTCTTTTTGTCGATACTGAGTTGCAACTACCCGATGCCATCGGCAATCTACAGGCTTTGGAAGAGCTAGGATTGATCAATTTGGGTATTCAATCATTAAAATGTATCCATGGGCTCGGTGATCTGACCAAGCTGAAGGTACTTAGCATTCAGTTGTATTATTACTCTACCGACGTACATGATGTGGAAGACCATAGAAACGCATGTATATTGTCTCTCTCCAAGTTGTTCATGGGCCTTCGAGAACTGCGTGCGGCGAATATCATTAGTCATGATGCCGCACTTTCATTCATGGCTTCAAGTGTCCGTACTCCACCCCCACTCCAGACGCTTTCTATTAATTCCATAATTATGGTGCCACATCAAATCAGCTGGCTCGTCAACCTGAAGCGCCTCATCGTTGGACTAAACAGTGAAATAAGCAAGGAAGGAATGGATATCCTAGCAAGTCTACCCAGACTGGTCTCCCTTCATGTTTTCATAGAAGATTTCGGTCCATGTCCTCTCCACCCTATGCCTGCAATCATCGTTCAAGGATTCCAGCAGTTGGTCAAATTTCGTTTTGGCTGTATGATTGATGCGGCATTGGAGTTTGATCCTGGAGCCATGCCAAAGCTCCAAAGGCTGATGCTTCGACTTGTGGCACGGTGCCAGTTCAAGTATGGGACGGGTGGGTTGGTGCTTGGGCTGCAGAATCTGGCAGGCCTCAAACATGTCGATCTCCATGTTGATTGCGATGCTGCTACTGCTGACGAGGTGCAGGCCTTAGAGGATGATGTCAGGGCTGCAGCAGACGCCCATCCCAATCGTCCAATGCTCAAGCCGAATAGAATTAGTGAAACCTCAATGGCTGAGGGGTGCAGCAGGCGACCAACCGACCATGTGGATATTGCATGATGTGAAGAATAAATGGCTATCTGTTTGTCTGTTTCAAGACTACCAATGGTTAATTCATTTTTTTTTTTCCTACCATTTATCACAGAATGCACTGCTGTATCATAATTACCTCAGTCCCTCGTCGAGCATACATTGGTGGTTTCTCCCGATTGTGATGTTCCTATGGTATAGCTGCATTATTTCTTTTTTTTGCAAAACGATTAAGGAGAGTGGTAAAACGTCTAATAGGTCCTTTATTTAAAATATGCATACATGTATGTATGATCTGTGCTGTGTATGATAGTTATGCCTGCTTTACAGGTCTCTACGCAAAATAAAAGAAATTGTGTGTACGTTATACCATTTATTGACCACAAGGATTATAAAACAATTAATTCTGAGGGTTATTGTACTACGGTGTTGACGACCAAAATTGACAGATCTACGACGGACGGTTAGACGGTCTGTCAAACCCGGTCAGACCGGTTGTGTTAAGGTCCTCAAAATGCAAATTGAACTTCACCGATGGATTCCACTCGTCGAGTAGATCAAAATCCATATGTAGAACATCTAATTTGGAGTTCGGACGAGAGAGATATGACCTTGTGAACTTCTGGACTCCGAGACAGGCGGTTTAGACTGCCTGTACAGGAGGTTAGACCGGCTGTGCCTGGGCAAACCGAGTTAGAGTTGTATTTTGACGGGATTTCGATTCCTTGCGGGGCAAGACCTCCCCACCCTATAAATATAAAGGGCCATGGTAGATTAAGACACCTAATTAAAAAAACACAAATATATCTATTACTTTTATCATTTTTCTTTTATCTCTTTGGCCTAGCTTTCTAACCTCATCTGCCTCGAAAACGACCGATGACGTTCTAGGTGGCCTGCCGATCCTAGACCAACCCATGGTGCGCCTACCCTGACGGGTCCCACCCGGGTGGACGTTCGTTGGTTTCTTACCAGACTGCCACAGGAAGTCTGACCGCCTGTCACCGGGGATCTGACCGCCCGTCACATGGGGTCTGACCGCCCATCGTAGAGGTGCTGCAGCGAGCTCCTTTGCGTGCTGCACAATCTAATGCATTCATGTGTTGGCCCCAAAAAGTGGTCAACACTTGCTTAATAGAAAAAGTAGCGTAGATCTTATTTCTACCAATCAAGAGTCGGTTCTTGAAAAGCCGACTACTGTTATGCTCAATTCTTGCAAAGTTTTGCCAATTGGTGATGTTGTTGGTCAAGAAATAAGTCGGCCGTCTCTAGCCGAGATTGTCAGTCCAACATCCCCTACCAAGAGCATAATAGAACCTGCATCTAGCACTTCAACGCTCGGGGGCATCAAAACAAAGGCAAAGGTGTCGGTTGTGCCATAACCGGTGTGACTGGTGCTCCAACCGGTCCAACCGCCTCACCTAGGGCTTTGCAAAATAAATCTAAATCAAAGTTGCTTAAGCCTAAAAACCCAAGATTAGTGTTTGGAAGACCATTGAATCCAAAGGCCATCCCAAGCATCAAAAGAAAAAGCTGAAGCCTGTTCTGGAGAGCTTCAAGCTAAATCTAGAAAACAAAGTAATCATGCAAATCGGCCTAAAAATTCCAAACAATCTAAATCACCTCCAAGACAACGATTCAATGATCAGAATTGGCAAGGGAATAATTTTTCTACATCAATGCCAACTTCGACATATGGATCATCTATGCATGTACCATATGGACCTTATTTTTGCATGCCTTAATTTTGTCCACTATGACCTTTTAATTCGTTAACGCCGCCTACTCCTAGATATTTTTGTCCATATTATATTACTTATAGGGAGCCGATAATTAATAAGGTACCACCTATGCGTAATGACCGTTTTGATCAAAAGAATCGATCTATACAGAAAAATAAGTGCAAGGTTATCAAACAAGCCTATTGTGTCAAAAAAGATGGTAGATTAAATAAAAATTCAGATTTGACACTAGATATAGAAAAACTAAACATTGAAGAATCATCGGCTACCTCTATTGATCTAATTGCCCTAAATGGTGATAATGTTTTAAACAATATAGCTGAACAACAATCAAATTCGGCTGGGGGCAAGATGACAACGAAGTGGCTGGTTCTAAAAAATTCGGCCTAACCTATTTTGAAAGCGGTCTTGCCGAGTTTAATAGAAAATTTGTGAAAACTGAAAGAAAGGAAAACGTGATGAGGAAGAAACCAAGCTTTGCTAAATTATTGCATAAATATCAGAAGATGGTCGAACAAAAGCAAAACAATCGGTTAGGAGCTGAGCGAAGTTGAAATTCTTCATCACCAAAGAGTGAACGGTCCTCTCATCGGTCTTCATCATTTAATCCATCGATGCATATGCCATGGAGTGCATATTCAGTATATCTAATTGTAATACATGGTTTTGGTTTAATCATTGGTTCTCGTCTTATGATTTTCAATATTATACTTATGATTTACCAAGGAGCCATAATTTTTTACAATGGCCACATCAAATCTTCAGTTTTTAGATGTGCTGCTCAGAAAATCGAAATAGTAGTCTCATGCATGTTACTCATGAGGACTTTGTTAGGCTACAAAAGTATCCATAGAGAATTTAGAGACCGTTATGTGGCCTATGTATTGTTCATCATTGTCTTTAGTCTATTTTGGTCCAGCAGAGTATTTTCTGGCACGCATGCTTTGCTAGAAAACAGGGGGGCATATGTTGACGACCAAATTGGTAGGTTTGCGATAGGAGGTCAGACCGTCTGCCACAACTGGTCATGAAAAGCTGTACAAAGTCCTCAAAATGCAAATTGAACTTCACCAATAGATTCCACTCGTCGAGTAGATCAAAATTCATATATAGAACGTCCGATTTGGAGTTCGGATGAGAAAGTTATGACATTGGGAAGTGCATCCTGAGACAGGCGGTCAGACCACCTGTACAAGAGGTTAGACCGCCTGTAATTCCTAAAATCGGATTAGAGTTGTATTTTGATGGGTTTTCTTTGTACTCTCGATCCTTAAGGGGCAAGATCTCACCTCCCTATAAATATAAAGGGCCACGGCCGATTGAGGGCATCTAATCGATCACAAACAAGTTCTATCTTTTATTGTTTTACGTTTTATCTCTTTGCCCTAATCTTTTTCAATCCCATGTGTTGTTCTTCTCTTGTCTCCATGGCATGAGAAGGCGTCCTAGCTAGCCTGCCGAGCCTAGGACAACCCTACATGTGCCAACCCTGACGGGGTCCCTCCTGGGTGGGCGTTTGTTTGTTTCTTCACCAGGCCGTTACTGAGAGTCTGACCGCCCGTAATAGGGGGTCTGACCGTCCGTCGTAGTGGTGGTGCATCGAGCTCCTTTGCACGCCGCACGATTTATTGCATTCGGGTGTTGGCCCCAAAAAGGTGTTAACACACGGGGTAATCAAATCAATGCGCCCAAGCACACTTGCTCAATTCCTTGTCTTGGGGTGATGTTCCCTGGCTGCAGCGATGCTCACAGTCGCCGGTTGAGGCAGATCGGAGTTATTACGCTGCAGCCTCGACAACATGGAAATCCGTATTTCTTTTCTGGTGGTGAGCGAGTTGCGTGTGCCTTGAGGTCGTCAGCGGTTGGTGGTTTTTGGCGCTTGGTGCAACCGGTGAAGCGACTGCGGTTGATTAAGGCCCGTCTCAATGGGGTTTCATAGGCAATAAATAGAGTGCCATGTAGGCAGATTTAGTAACTGGACACTGTATTTATGAAGAAAGAGAAGAAAAAAGTTTTATAGTGATGAAACCCCTCCTCCCCCGTTAACAAGACATGGGTCACCGCAATACACCCGCACTGAGATCACAACACACAGGGGCGTAGCCAGGATTTTGATATAGAGGGGCTAAGATCGTGCCGTCACAAAGAAGGTTCGCTTCCACGGCTGCCCAGCCGAAAACGCCGCCGGTGTTTTCGCTATCGTCCTATAGTAATCTATCATTAAATTATATGCTAAAGACGGTAAATTAGACTATTAAGTTTTGACTTGCGATTTACAGTCATCTATGTAATTAGTCTATGTTTACTACCCTTAATCATGTGCTAATCCTAAGGTGAAAATATTTTTTTTAAAAAAGTTAATCGAACCATAGTTTAGTAAATAAATATAAGTTAGACGTAACAAACTGATAATCGCATGGAAGCTAGGATCTAGATATACATAAACAAGTAGATCATTAAATCATGGCCTTATAGGCTGGTAGCGCTAGTTAGGATGGCTTTGAGGGGGCTAATATAAGCTAATGTTGGTGATTATTTCATTTGATTAGAAGAGCACTAGTGGTACTACACTTGCATTAGGGAGGGCGGGGGCAGGTCTGGACCCGCCCCCCATGTGGCTACGCCCCTCACAACACAATATATGAAGTAAATGCCGAACCTTGTCTATGAAACTTTGCTATGAAACTGTGCGCTGAGAGTAACAGTTTCATCCCATTTAAAAGCTGACATAGATGTCTTAGTAACGCTGCTCATGAAACTGCCATTGAGACTAGCCTAAGGCGGCAGCAGCGGCGGCGGTGTCAGAGGATGGTCTCCAAGCAGCTGAGCCGAGTTGTAAGCAAGGGAGCCGACAGCCTGAGCGGAGCCGCAAGCGGAAGCCGAGCCGTCACGAGCATCATCATAGGGAGTGTTGATATTCCAAAGGGTCCACGCGGCGTTCATCAGAGGAGGGTCCTCATGGGAAACGTCCGCATGTAATTTTTTTTTATTGGGCAGGGACGGTCCCCATATCCTTCACCCTGAGGACCTGCTTCCGACGAAAGACGCGTGCGGGGAGACGCCGGGTTCCTTGGCTTTACGGCTCATGTGTGGGCGGCTCGGCTCGAACCTGCGGCTCGACTTCGCACGGTTAGACTTCGCCGGCAGTACGCTTGCGGCCCCCGCTTAGACGTGGAGTGGTCAGCGGAGGGCGGGCGCCAGGCACGCCGCCACCACGCCACTGCCAATCTGGCCAGACGCAGAGCCCGGCAGCGGCGGCAGCGTGGCCGAGCAGGGTCGAGGAAGTGCTGCCCGGCCAGCGGCAGCGGCGGCGCAGAAGCTCGAGCGAGGCGGTAGATGAGGCAGCTGGCTCTGGATGCGTCGATGCATGAGAGTTGAGCTGTCCGCCTGGGAGCCTAGACAATCTTTAATAGACGATTTCTATGCAAGCCCATAGCGCCAAACTCGGCCAAGGAAGCTGGCCACGTTGCCAGCCATTCCCGGCTGTTGGATCGGCCAGGTAGACGGCTGAGATTGTATTTTTTTCCAGCCCACTTTACAAGAAAAAACCCCTTTTGCTTTGAAGGAAATACAACACGCCATTCAGTCCGTCTCCTAGGATTTGTTTCGATAACAAACTTTCATGGAATCAACCTGCGGTTCATTCCAAGTGGTCCAACAACATTTTCATTAAAGTCCCTGATGTTTCTTAGCATCAACCTGCCATCTATTTTCTCTCATAGAAATCTTCTCGGATTTTGCTTAAATTAGGCAACAACCTGTTTTATTGTTACCTTTGTTGGAAATAAAGATTAAGAGTGGTCAAAAGCCCATTAGTGAAGGCTTTGACAGGATTAGTGGAAAGTCCCGTGGGCCACTAGCGCCTTGATCGGAGGCGCAACCAACCCATGGTTGCGGCCCAGATCGCCCATCGCAAGATAAAAGGAGACGCCAGGCTAGGTTTGTATCTATCCAAGTGACACTAAACCCTAAGAGCGTCCACATCCTCCACTCCGATCCGGCGGTGCTGGAGCCATCTGAAGGCCGTTGCCACTTCACCGCCATCCCAGGACAGTGCTGGTGGAGGCCAGAAAGACGGCGGGATCTCTGACGTTCTACAACAAGCCCGGGAACGACTGCATCGAGTCCCTCACCGGCCAGTGCAATGGCCGGATCGTCCCCGTGCATCGTTGCTGGTTGATGTTCTAACCTACTGTATAGTGTTCATGTTATAGTTGCAAAGATCCTATCATGTTTATGCCTAAGTTATGTTTTAAGTTCCTACATTTGGTATCAGTCGTCTTTTGCATCTATTCATGAATCATGAGTACACATGGTTAGGTACTGTTTAGTCTCTCAGTGAGTCAAGTGAGTTTTAGATCTAAGCTAGGGTTTTGGTTTTCCCCATTTCTACCCAACCGAGCATCAAATCGACGCAAATCATAGTACAAGTCGTCGTTTTGTTGCGCAAGTTAGACAAACTAGCATAAAGACATGATTAGAAACGCAGATCTAAGACCCTTGTTTGCGGATCCATCATAGCAGCATGCATACGGACACAAAACACCTCAAAAGTCGTCGATTTATGCGCGAATAAGCATAGAGAAGGATTCAAAATTTGCAAATCTCAGATCTATTTTGCAAACCCATACGGAATCCCAAAGTCAAACCCAAGACACACAACCAATCCTCACCTTTCTGCGCTCGCATAGTTCAACTGAGGCGCAAAAGGCTGCGACCTCACCTTCCACCCCTTCCACTGCCATGAGAGCAACCGAGGGGAACCCCTCGACGGAGATGCGCGCGACTTGGTCGCACACGCCTCCGACGAGAAGAACCCCAAGGGCGCAAGGCGGGCGGTGAGAACGAGGGCGCGGTATCGAGCTGCATCGCCGACGTGAGGTAGAGCATGCGTGCGCCATGCCGCATGAGTGCAGGGCATAATACGGCAGCGTCGTGCAGCCTGCACGGTTGCGCCATGAGTAGCAGGCGACGCCGACGGCTGGTGCGGTGGAAGAAGGGGAGAGGAAAGAGTGCGCTAGGGTTAGGGTTCGCTAGAAACAACTGCTCTTTTATAGTCACGAAACGCGCGTTGGACCGTCGGATTCTAGGGTTTTGAGATCGACGGTTGAGATCAGTTGGGGAACGAGCTGCTGGCCGCGCGCGCGGGCCGATTCGGCGGCCTGGCGTGGCCCATGAGGAATGCGAGCCTGCTGAGCCGAGCCGCGTCGCACCGAGCCGATCCTGCACCGAAGCCTTAAGGTCGCCAATGGAGTTGAAGCTAAAGTCGAGGCCATTGGCACTCTTAGTCTAGAACTTTATACTGGCTTCATGCTTCAATTGAATAATGTCCTTTATGTTTCATCTCTCACGAGAAACTTAATTTCTGTTTCGAGATTAGACAATGATGGTTATGCGTGTCTTTTTCAGAACAACAAGTGTGTAATAAGTTTGGATGGTGATATTATTTGTTATGCACCTTTACATAATCAGCTTTACTTGTTGTCTTTGAATAATGATTGCTCTGTGATGAGTATTGATTATGCCAACCATAAGCGCAAGGGAGGTGATGAGACCTCGTCGAAATTGTGGCACTCACGCTTATGCCACATTTCGAAGGGGAGAATGGAACGTCTCATTAGAGAAGAGATACTTCCTATCTTAGACTTCTCTAATTTAGAACAATGTGTTGATTGCATTAAGGGAAAATTTGCAAAAAAGAATTAAAAAGGATGGAGCTAAGCGCAATTCAGGAATATTAGAATTAATTCACACTGACATCTGCGGTCCATTTAATGTAAGATCGGTGAATGGTTTTAGTTCTTTTATCACCTTCACTGATGATTTCTCCCGTTATGGATACATCTACCCTATAAGAGAAAAATCTGAAGCACTTAATAAGTTTAAGATCTTTAAAGCTGAAGTAGAAAATCAGCATAATGTTAAGATCAAAATAGTAAGATCAGATAGAGGTGGAGAATATTATGGGAGACACGCAACATATGGGCAAATCCCCGACCCCTTTGCTAAGTTTCTTCAAGAAAATGGAATAGTTGCTCAGTATTAAACTCCTGGTGAACCTCAGCAAAATGGTGTAGATGAGAGAAGAAATCGTACCCTCATGAACATGGTACGGCCTATGCTAAGTAATTCTACACTACCAGTGAGTTTGTGGATAGAAGCACTAAAGACTGCTGTGCATATTAATAACCGTGTTCCTAGCAAGTCGGTCCCTAAGACACCCTATGAGCTCTGGACTGGCAGGAAACCCAACATAAATTATTTGCATGTATGGGGGTGTGCAGCTGAAGCGAAGCTATTTAATCCACTACTTGGAAAATTAGACCCTAAGACAAAAAGCTGCTATTTCATTGGATACCCAGAAAAATCAAAGGGGTATCATTTTTATTGTCCTAAGCGTACCACTAAGTTTGTAGAGACGAGGCATGTTGTCTTCCTAGAGGAAAATGGATGCGCTGAGGTTAGAACAATTGATCTTCAGGAAATGCAGACTCATGACTCATTGCCGACAACTCAGGATCAATATGAGACTATCCCTCACATTACAGTTACATCTTGGGTAGTTGATCCTCCAAGAGAAATTAGGGAGGAAACACCTACCATAATTGAGCATGAAAATGCACCGGTAACTGATGAGCATCAAAATGAAATTGTGGAAGATCCTGCTGAGCAAGCGTAGGGTCAAGATGCTGACGGGACACAAGAGACTCAGCAAGAGCAATTAGCTGAACCTGTTCCAATAGCAGAACCACGACCTTTTAGAAGATCCACAAGAGAAAGGAAATCTACCGCATCCGATGATTTCGTGTATATAAGTGAAGAAGGTCATGATATTGGAATGGTAGATGATCCAAAATCCTATAAGGAAGCCATGATAAGTGAGAACTCACATAAGTGGTGTGAGGCCATGGAAGAGGAAATGAGGTCTATGAGTGCCAATAAGGTATGGGACTTAGGAGAGATTCCCACAGGAGCTGAAAAGGTAGGCTGCAAATGGGTCTTTAAGAGTAAATATGACTCTAAAGAGAAAATCGAAAGGTTCAAGGCAAGACTTGTGACTAAGGGTTACACGCAAAAGGAAGGAATTAACTACAATGAGACCTTCTCTCCTGTCTCGAAGAAAGATTCATTTAGAATCATTATGGCATTGGTGGCTCATTATGATCTTGAGCTACATCAGATGGACGTAAAGACTGCGTTCCTTAATGGTGACTTGCATGAGGATATGTACATGGTGCAGCCGGAAGGTTTCATCGTGGAAGGCAAGGAGCAAATGGGATGCAAGCTAAGGAAATCTATTTATGGGTTGAAACAAGCGTCCAGACAATGGTACCTTAAGTTTGACAGAGTAATTAAGAAATATGGCTTCGTCAATAATAGAAAGGACAATTGTATATATGTTAAGATCAAGGGGAGCTCTTTTATCATCCTAGTACTTTACGTGGATGACATCCTATTAGCCAGTAGCGACAAGAATTTGTTGCATGAGACAAAGGGTTATCTCTCATCGAATTTTGATATGAAGGACCTAGGTGATGCCTCTTATGTTCTTGGCATTGAGATTCACCGTGATAGGTCAAAAGGTGCTTTAGGACTCTCTCAAAGAGCTTATATAGAGGAAGTCCTTAAAAGGTTTAATATACACCAATGTTCTGGAATCAATTAGAAATTGGTCAAATGAGGAAGATTCCTTATGCTTCAGTTGTCGGAAGCATTTCATATACACAAATGTGTACATGCCCTGACCTAGCATTCATTACCGGGATGCTTGGTAGATATCAGAAAAATCCAGGAATTGAACACTGGAAAGGTGGTAAGAAGGCTATGCGTTACATGCAGAGCACTAAGAATTACATGCTCACTCATAAGAGAACTGAGAATCTAGAAGTCATTGGATACTCAGATGCCGATTATGCGGGTTGTGTTGATGATAAGAAGTCGACGTCAGGATATATCTTCACACTCGCTAATGGGGCAATATCTTGGAGAAGCTTCAAACAAAAGATTACGGCAGCATCCACGATGCAAGCTGAGTTTGTGGCATGTTATGAGGCCGTGGGGCAAGCTTTATGACTTAAAGAATTCATCCTGGGACTAAGAGTGGTAGACAGCATAAGTAAACCACTAAAACTATATTGCGACAATAAGGTTGTTGTCCTCTATGCTAATAACAACAAGTCAAGTAACGCTATCAAATTTATTGAGCTTAAGTATCTTGTTGTGAACGATAGAGTCGAAGATCACACTATTGAGTTAGAGCATATAAGTACTAAGAACATGCTCGCGGATCCATTAGCGAAAGGCTTACCTCCCAATATATTTAAACAACATGTTGCCGGCATGGGATTATTGGAAAGCCTGTGATCTTTGAGAATAGGGTCATAAGTCAACCACTCCCATTATGATAAGTGGTTTTAAACATTGTGGTATTTGTGTTGCATTGGATCTTTATCGCCATTGTAACACATTATCTCTTTGAATATTTCTACTTTAAGAAAATGGCACAAGTAATGGGCCTTTAGACCAAAGGGGAGAATGTTGGAAATAAAGATTAAGAGTGGTCAAAAGCCCATTAGTGAAGGGTTTGACGGGATTAGTGAAAAGGCCCATTGGCCACTAGCGCCTTGATCGGAGGCAGAACCAACCCATGGTTGCGGTCCCAGATCGCCCAGCACAAGATAAAAGGGGACGCCAGGCAAGGTTTGTATCTATCCAAGTGAAACTAAAGCCTAAGAGCGTCCCCACATTCGCCACTCTGATCCGGTGGTGCTGGAGCGATCTGAAGGTCGTTGCCACTTCACCGCCATCCCAGGACAGTGCCGGTCGAGGCCAGAAGGACGGCGGGATCTCCGACGTTCTACACCAAGCCCGGGAACGACTGCACCGAGTCCCTCACCGGCCAGTGCAATGGCCGGATCGTCCCCGTGCATCGCTACTGGATGATGTTCTAACCTACTATGTAGTGTTCATGTTATAGTTGCAAAGATCCTATCATGTTTATGCCTAAGTTATGTTTTAAGTTCCTACAACCTTCCATACAAGAAACACTATTGATATAATTTGACCATCAAAACACATTTGAACCAAAAGATATCTAATATAAAATTTGCTTACAATTTCTAAACTACCAACTTTGTTATAAAGCATATTTTTAAACTCAAAACACTTTTGCGATCATTTATGCATATGTTTATATACGAGACGTCGTACCTATGATTCTAATCTTGAAACGTCAAAATTTGAAAACCTACATATTCAATACCTATCAAAATTTTAAATTCAAAGTGTCATTGTAGTTCGTTCCGGTAAATAATTATATGACATCCGTTGCGCCTTTGATTCACACACCAAAACATGTCCAAATTGTAAATAAAATGACCATGAAAGATGCTCAAAAAATAAAAATGAAAAACATATTGGTATAGAAAACTTAAAAAATCGAACTCACTTTTCCAATCCCTCCATTATAGCTAATATCTGATAACCAAAATAAATTTGAAAATGAACAAATATATTGTATAGCAAACATAAAAAAATCAAACTCACTTCTCCAACTTCTCCATTATAACGAACATCCGAATACTCTAAAATCTACAACATTTCCACATAGCGCTTTTATGGATTTAACGTGCTCTGACATTTATTTCAAAAAAAATGTTTACACAACCAAAAACACACAAAAAAATTACTGACGCCTCGACCTTTTCTAGTTGTGTTGTTTCGCTGACCCGTTCGATTGCTGACGTGGCCACGCGGCAAGCATTGAGGATGGGTCCGCACGGAAGGAACTTTGGGGTCCGTCCCCATGGAATTTATGTCCTTATTCTTCACCACTGTGATGATGATTACTTTTGTGTTCAGAGCTTTAACCCCATACTCAATTTCCTTCATATGCATTCACAATTTTATATGTATGTTTACACATTTTTACTTGTGTTCTTCGATTCGCTGGTAGGTAAAGCTTTCTTGGAGAGGTCAATCGGGTTCTGTTTGGTTGATAACTACCGAAACAGTAGCGTAGTGGTTGAATTTTCAAATCTTGCTAATCAGAAGCTGGATTGTCAACATTGAATCTCCACCAATCAAATTATTTCTATCACAACCTATCAGAAGATCAAGCCACGTTTCAAATACAAGGCATCTAAGGGTTCAAACTTTCTCCCCAAATATAAGACGTTCTAGATATTTTTAGTAAGTACTCAATCAATTCAATTAAAAAGTTGTCAAATATTGCCCTGGTTAACTATAAAACTTGTATTGTATTGCTGTTTATTAGCTAAGGGTCTATGAGACATTTGCCCTTCTCCTTAATCCATCCTAAACATTTTAGGATGTGTTGTATTTCAGTCCGGAGGGCTCGTAAGTTTCATCGTCCATGTAATATTTAGGCCAATCTCAGTGGCAGTTTCAAGGACATAGTTACCAAGTCATCAACTTTTCTGTGGGATGAAACTGTCACTCAGTGCACAGTTTCATGGCACATTTTCATAGACAATGTACAACATTTACTTTATATATTGTGTTGTGATCAAATGTGCCATGAGAACTCTATAGCCTTTTCTATGAAACATGTATAAGAGATTCAGAACCTTAGCTACATGGGCAAATGCACAAGTTAACTGAAGAGTCTCTAGTGCAATAGCTTAACTGAAGAAGCTGCCCCTGTGTACATCTTAACTGAAGACTCAACCAAAACAACTAAACTGAAGAAAGAGTTTGCAAAGGCCTACAGACACTTCTGTTGCATCAGTTGCACGCTGATATGACTCCACAAAAAAGAAAGACACAGACTACGAAAAGAAGTTATGACTCCATTTCAGACTCTACTTCCACTTCTGAAGAAAAGTTCAGGCTCCACTTCTTTTAGCTGTAAATACAAAATATTGGAGTAAGAGATCAAATAACATCATACTCATAGAGATCAGAATGATAGAGCTGTACAAAATAAAATCTGGTATGTAGCTGGACTAACCATATGCTTCTTCATCATTGGCATAAAGCTTCTTTTGCATCGCCAACAATGTCTTCTCTCGGCTAGCCTTTGCTTCTTCAGACAAATTACTTATGTCTAGACACAGTAGAGAATTGTAAGCTTCAAAGAATTTAGCTTCCTTTTCCTGCTTGGTCTTCTCCAGATTGAGCCTTGAGATCTCCAATTGAGCCTGTGTAACTTTTTCATGCTGCTTCTTACGCTCTTGTGTAACTTCAACTATCCTGTTTATATTATCTCCAAGGTTGACAATACCTGGTCTGCCTTGCGCTTTCCTTTGTGTTGTTCCTTGGCTGCTTCCCTCCTGATAGGACGCTGATCGGCTTTGTCGTCGGCAGTATCAATATGTATGCTCTTGCTTCTCTGTTTCTCTGACTGAGCAACACTTACACGCCATTTTGGTTTATTTTTTAGAATTCTTCACCAATGGACCAATGCAAAAGGCTTCCCATTCTTTTTCTGGCACATCTGTTGTGCCTCATCCATTAGCTAGTCATCAGAATATCGACTCTTGTGCATTTTAGATACTTGAGTCCAATATCCATTGAAATCATTTATCAGCTTGCTTAGGCGTGACCAGTGAACCTTCAATTGATTTGTATCCCTCTGACGACTTGGCATGTTCCTATTGTATTCTTCAGTGATTTGTTTCCAAAATGAATCATGTTTCTTGTCATTCCCATGAATATGGTCTTTAGAAGCGTTTAGCCAAGCACTTGCCTTAAAAAATAGAAAATGACAATGAGAACTACATAACAAAGAAAAAATAGAAAATGGTGATCAGAAATATGATATGTGATTACCAGTGCAACTTCCTCATTATGTGACCAATATCTTTTCTTCACTGATTTACTTGCCTCATCAGTATCATCATCTTCAAAGTCAATGCTCACATTTCGAGTCCTGCTACCATTACTAGCTGGTGTTGTTGTTGGAGATGGTGGGTTGATAGAATTTGTAAACCCAACAAAATGGGAATTTTCACCAATCACCATGTGGCAGATGCGGTGGTGCAAAATGAGGCTGCTGCAACAAATTTACAAAACCACCAGGTGGAAAGCCCCTAAATTTTGAATACAGTTCACACAAAAATAAAGAGTAAGAAAATGCATATATTTCAACAGAAATGCGCTTAACTGAAATTAGCCCCAAAATTCGAAACTGAAAACTGCAAAAGGCAAGATTGAAATATATATATGTTAATACAAGACTGATCCGAGGTGCTGCTTTGCATCCTACTTCTGCGACTACAATAACCAGGCTCCTTTTACTTCAACTCGCTGTCAACAAACAACCAAACAAACCAGATCCATCCTCACATTGCATCATGTACGTGCCTGTCTCTGTGCTCCTGCTATCCTATTCTTGTCCATCCGTCCTATCCCGCAGCACATGCAAACTGGACAAGCGAATCGAACAAGCGATGCACTTACCATGGATTTGCAGATGTGGATGGACGCCCATGAATCCCAGCACTGGATTCCGGCCACCATGTCGCATAGGAAGGAGGTCGTGGTGGCGGCACAGCAACTTGCGGCAGACCTGGTGGCGAAACAATGACGGAGCCTGTCGCAGCACTGTTCAAGACTGGGGTCTGGGTTCGATCTCGTCGTGAAAAAGCAGCCCTCTTCCGTGTGCCACCCTTCGTCTCTCTGCTCGCCATCGGAGCCCAACACAGCAGCGTCGAAGATTGGAAAGGGGAGGATGTGAGATTGGAAAGGGATAGATGCGGAATTGGAAAAAAAAACAAACACGAGATTGGTACCTCCATATATGGGCGCTGCAAAATCTTGAAGGATTGCTGCGCGGGAAGGATTGGTGCGCGCGGGAGATGAGCACGCAGCATGCGGGGGGGGGGGGGGGGGGGGCAGGAGATTCACCGGCGCAGCTGGATCCCGGGACGAAACTCTCCCTTCCTCAATGGAGTGTCCTGTAGTTACCGAGTTCTCGATAACTGGTGCGACCCGTTTCATTCCCACGACAGCGTGACTTTGTCTCCCTCCGTTATTCTGGGGTCATGTCATAAAAAATACATATGTGGCAGGTTATGAAATGTCTATGAAACCCCACTGAGACTGGCCTTAGCATCATTTTGTAATTTTCTGCCGAATAACAATGTATCATGGTTCTATCAGTAGCTAATTTCCAAATCCAAGGTGTGAGGGGATTATTGCACGTACTCAAGTCATGCATGTTTAATATAATAATGGCACATCATCAAATTTAATTAGTTAGACCAGTCTCAGTGGACGTTATATCTGATGAAACTCGTACTCTTAGTTACATTGTCATATCAGCAAAATTGCTAATATAGTAATAAAATGAATGACTATGAAACTCTCATAAAACATTCTCTGATACTGAGAAACTCGTAGCTAAGCTAGTAGGAATGAAGCTGTGGAGCCCGCGGCCGTAAATTGGGCGCGAAGTTTCTCGTGGAGACGACGATCGAGTGACTGCAACAGCAAGGCGCGCACCCGTGCAAAACAAGGGAGTTTGTCTTGATCGTCCATTCTGTGCCCTATCGTATATTCGTATCTAACATGAGCGCTACTACTAGTATTTAGGCCATGTTCAGATTCCCAACTATTCACTATTCATTCCAACTTTTCACTATTCATTCAACTTTTCACTATTCCTTCCTCACAAAACACGTTTCCCAGCGAATGCTACAGTGTTTTTCTTATGCTACAGTGTTTTTTCCTACAATCTAAACACACCCTTAACATACTTCGCCTACTCGGTCGACTTGATCAATCCTCAGCTGTGTAAAGAAGAAGACGAAGTGGCCCATGAGTCCAGCTCGGCTCCTCCTGCTCATCGCCACCGTAGCCATCGCCACGGCGGCAGATGACGACCGCGCGGTGTATCTGAACTACACCTGCTCGGCCACGGGGAACTACAGTGACGACAGCCCGTTCGGGAAGAACCTCGCCGAGCTCCTCCCCACCCTGTCACTGCCGGCACGCGTGGACAACTGGTGGTTCCGCCGCCGCACCGTCGGCCAGGCGTCCGGCCTCGCCATGTGCTTCGCCGACTCCGAGCCGGACCGCTGCCTCAACTGCCTCTACTCCGTGAGTCCAGATCCCTATACCTACCGTGCCGCGTGCGACCACAGCCGCGACGTCGCCTTCATCAGCTCCGACGGCTGTGTCATCCGCTACGCAGGCGAGCCCTTCTTTGGCTCCGCCGCCAACACCACCACCACCGCCAGTCTCCTCCTGCGCAACACGTGGAAGCGCGCCGCCGACACCTTCTCCATGAACGAGACGCGGAGGTGGTTCCTTACAAAGCTCGCTGTGGCCGCCGGAGACGACGACGACCGCCGGTTCGCTACCGGGAGCCAGGGGTACAATGACACGGTCATTGGCACCTGGCAGGTGATGTACGGGATGGCACAGTGCATGAGGACCTGGCGCCGGGCGAGTGCACCGCCTGCCTGATGAACAACCTCGGCACCACCGCGAGTTGTGTATAGGTTGTAGTTCTAGAGATTAGTCGTCGATTAGTTGGTCCTAGTCGGAAGTCTAGTCATCATGTATAATCCAGGATCAATATACTATTCGGTCCTAATCGGAATTCTAGTATTTCATATACCAAGTGGCTGCGGAGCAGAGGAAGGAGGCAATGCAGAGCAGTGGAGATCGTTGTCGAAGGACCGGTCGAGATCGGCCGTGGAGGTGGCGGCGGCGCATCCGTGGCTTGGAGTCGCGAGTCGGGGACCGGGCGCCCGACACAATGGTCTCGATGTACCCTTCGCACTAGGTTGGAGCCTGGACACGCTAAACCTAATGGACCCACTAATGGCCAAAGCCCACGACAAGGAACAACCTAAAAAAAGTCATCGTCTCATCTCTTTGTTGATCGGTCCGATTAGTTGTGACTAATCGTGATTAGTCGGACGACTAGAAAGCTACTCGCTCAAACCTAATCATAGCTCCCCTTATCGAGGTCCATGGATCGATAAGCACGACTAACCGCGACTAGCTAATTTATTACAACCAATATATGGAACTTGTATAAAGGCATAGCTTCATCCTATTTTATTTTATTTTAAAGAACACAAAACAATCTATGTCCGGTCATCCAACACGTTGAAAGGAAAACACACTAGTAGAGAATCGAGCATTCGTCCCTCTCACGTTAGTACCGGTTGTCTTAAAACCCGGTACTAACGTGTCCCTAGGGGTTCCCAAGGGCCCTCGGACCATTTAGTACCGGCTAGTAACACCAGCCGGTACTAAATGGTGTCATTTAGTACCTGTTGGTGTTACCAGCCGGTACTAAATGGTCCTTGGGGTTCCCGAGGCCCCCGTGCATTTAGTACCGGTTCGTAACACCAGCCGGTACTAAATGTTGGCATTTAGGGTATGTTTGGTTTGTTACCAATATTAACGTTACCAAAAAATTGGTAGGCCAATAGAATTTGGCTGTAGTTTGGTTTGTAGCCATTTTTTTTGTGTGCCAAAGAAAATTTGGCGCAGCAGTTCACCGCAGGGGCGAGAACGGGGGCGAGCAAATCGCTCGCCCAAAATTTGGCGCCGCTAGCTCACCATGCATGATGAGGTGTCAGCCCATCAATGGCTGCACGGGTTACGAAATTCATTGATTCATAATACTCAAAAGCTAATGTCTCTTGAATGGTTAATCTAATTTACAATCCGATTTCAGATCTATGTTCCTTGCAATTAAACCTATGAAACAAGATGTCACTTGACTATATTTTAATGTAAAAAATAATAATAACATGTGGACCCTACATGTCATACTAAGGGGTTGGTAAAAATTGGTAAGGTTGCGATCCAAACACAATATTGCCAACTTTTTGACGTTGCCACCATTTTGGTCATGACAAAATTTTGGTAGGGCAAATTGAGGCACAAACCAAACATGCCCTTAGTACCGGCTAGTGTTACGAGCCGGTACTAAATGGATCCGCGGGTATAGTTCAAAAGGAAAGCATATCCCACTAAGTCACAACTAATGCATAGGTTGGATGGTAGAGGGGGTTACGCGCGAAGCCAGAGGTTGTGAGTTCGAATCCCACGGACCGCGCACGCGCATTTACGCGTGAAAAATTCGCGTGACTTGTGACTTGCGACGTTGCTGGTACTAACTGGTCCGCCCCGCCGACCCTGTGGCTCCGTTAGTACCGGTTGCTGCAGCCCATTTAGTACCAGGAGCTCGGTACCGAGCGCATAACCGGTACTAACGCGGCTTTGCGCCCGGTACTAAAGGTCTCTTTCCTACTAGTCGGTGCAAAAACCCGACTAGTCAAGTACAATGCCAATTTGTAAGCTTACAAATTTTTTTCTTTATTTTTGGTTCGAAACCCGTTAGTACCGGCTGGTAACTAACTGGTCCACCCAGCCGACCCTGCGGCCCCGTTAGTACCAGTTGCTGCAGCTGGTACTAACGGGGTTGCCCATTTAGTACCGGGAGCTCAATACCGGTTGCATAACCGGTACTAACGTAGCTTTTGGCCCGGTACTAAAGGTCCATTCTCCAGTAGTGGGTGTGTTACAGTTATCAAATATCTATACAGATTACAGGTAGTTTGCCCGTACATTCCTACCGGATAGCAAAATTTTTATACTAAAAACTTAAGGATCAAACGATAAGATAATAACAATATTGTGAAATTAAATACCAACCCGCTATTGGAACCCGTCTGCGTGTCAAGTGCTGAGAGGTTTGCCGAGGACAATCCATTGGGAATTCGATAAACAACTAATTTGTCAAGCGATGCACCAAAAAAACCTTGGCAAAACTATAGCACTCGGAAAACAGCTGATTTGCTGAGTGCCAAACATAAACCTCTCGGCAAACGGAAGGAAGGCACTTGCAAACAAAAAAACACTCATGAATAAAGAGCTTGTCTATCTCTCACATGATTTGAATCGTTAAGACTCTCCTCACTCTGTTTTTTTAGATCAATGGATCTCAGATCTTCACTTGAGTGATTCGGAGGCTACTTCTTTATAGGTGGGAGGATTTTAGATGGAGAGAGAAGATGAATCTGACCCATCTATTCTTAGATCCAATGGTCCAAAAAATTGAGTGAGAAGAGCCTCTAAATCACCTCATGTGACTGCCCACCAGAGACACTCGGCAAAGACACTATTTGCTGAGTGTGTCCTGAGACACTCGGAAAAGCCTTATTTTTACTGGGTGTTTTTCTTTGGGTCTTGGAAAACATTTTTTTCCTCGTCGGCCCTTGAAACCTTTTTTGCTCTCGACATACAATACATGGTACTCTATGTTAGATCATATGTGGAAGGTGTGGTCAATAATTGAGAAGGTTTCACACAATTTGTTACATACGATGCTTACAAACCAAAACATCTCTGGAGAAGAATCGTAGAGTTGAGAAGGATTTGGAAACATTTAAAATCAAAGTTACTGATAAGGATATGATGCATGTAGATACGATCATTGTTGATGGTCCTATCAAAGTTACTGATAAGGATATGATGCATGTAGATACGATCATTGTTGATGGTCCTTAAGTGCTAAATATTCCAATCAACATACGATCATAATTTGTTTATTATGACTTGGTTCCACATGTATTTTGTCTTTTTGATATTTCAAAATCTCAGGGTGATAATTGAGAAAAGGAGGGATAAGAAAATAAAAAATATTCCATTTATTCGAGAAATGCTCAAAGTTGATGGAAGGCAAAACAAGTTCAACAAAAGCTATCATCAATGTAGAAGCCAATGGGCCTACATCAAAGCCCACCAGGCAAAGACGCTGACCAAGAGGGCTTAGCCCTGGGCTGGCCGGCCCCCAAGTAAGGCGGTTTGGCTCCCCTTTTGGTCAGGTGATGGAATGGCGGTTACTTTGGTTAGTTATGCCAACTACCATACTTAGAACCCCCTGAATCGATCTTGGAGGCCTATATAAGTGAGGGTACCCATCCCCACCCTTCGAGTAGAGTTCAGATGCATATAGAAAACCTCTCTAGCTCTCATTGTACTTTAGCTCTAGAATTAGAGGAGTCAAATCTAGTTCATCAACTTGATCAAGTTATTCTTCAAGATCCTCATTGGTCTTGGGTAATGTCATTGTATTCTTTTTGTCAGATCTTTATTATCAATTCTTCAGAGATGTTATATGAAGTTTGTGCTATATTTCTAATATATATCTTCATCTTATGCTTAAATGAGTCATTTCTGCTCTATGTTTAGATTAGTCATCTATGCTTTTATAATTGTCTGGAGTGTTTTATGCTTGATTCTAGCTGTAACACACCGTCTCCCAAAGTTGTACCGCCTAGCCCTTCCGTGGGGAGAAACACGCGTACAAAGCTCATGGGCCACTATGGGGACATATCAACTCGGGTCAGGTGTTAGAATACACCCCCCTCTAAGAACGTGACATCCTCATTGGTCCAATTCACCCGTCCAATACCGACCCTCATGTCGTGTGTCTCATCCCAGGCCTACACGAGCCATATGTCCGCACACTAACCAGAGAAAATGTCTAGGAACATTCCCACAATGACTCATACGCGCAAATGCAAGGGTCGGCTCTGGTACCATTGTAACACCACAGCTCTCAAAGCCACACGGCCCAACACTATGGGGGCGAACACGCGAACACATAGTGCCTTGCTTGCACTTTCGTCCTCGATTCGTGCAAAAGGGTGGACCCGAAGGTGCTATGGTGGGGAACAAAGGCTTATAAGTTGGCTCCAACCTTGACTAGCAAGGTGGTACTTAACATGCGCACATCATGCTCATGGACCACTACTGGGCCACATCACTAGGGGCGGGTGTCACATTAGTTTTCGGTATGCAGGCGTGTTGCCTGGGTATAAGAATTCCTTTAGCTATAGCCATTCTCTACTAGATTTGCGAGCTAGGCGACATGTTGTGACAAAGCTATTCGTTCGTCATATTTATAAGCTTTGCGTAATCTTCCCTACTAACTTTGGAGTAGGAGTTTTGATAATACTTGGGATGTTGAGTTGGACTATGTATTCTCTCTTTATGATAGGCTTTCTAAGGACGTTTTTAGACTTGCATCGATGATAATCTTAGGTTCTTGATTATTCTTTTATGAGGTGAATTTATCTAATATGTGTCCCAATTCAGAGTGAATGATTATCTTATCTTTGTTAGCCTTATTTATCTTGTGAAAACTTATTTTTATATTACACATAGAGAGTTGACAATGAACTATGCGCTGGATAATTAGTTACGTAGATGATAGTTTTAGCAGTTTTACATGTTCCCATGGGAGAAAATAAATAACAATAAATGTTGTCAGTGCCTTTTGTCCAGAATCGGGAGCGGTAGGTGTTGGGGTGGTGGTTAGGGAATATGCTGGCCAGCCGCTGCTAATGGTGAGCAGAAGAATTTTCCATTGCAGAAATGCTGAGGAAACGGAGGTGTTGGCATGCCTTGAAGGGGTCAAGATGAGCTCCAGATGGTTGGACCGGGGTGTGTTTCTGGAGTCGAATTGTGTCACACTGATGAGAATGTTGAAGGAGAAGGGGTCCAACAGATCTCTGGTGGCACTGATCATCCTTGACGTGGAGAGGGAGAAGTCCTGCCTGAAGAAGGTGGAATTCGCCAAGATAGGGAGGGAGTAGAATAAAGTAGCGCACGAACTTGCCCAGAGAACGAGACGGTTGACTGTGTATAGAATCTGGTTTAATGATTTTCTAGAGTGCTTTTGCCACTCTAGCTTGTAAATTTTTTTTCTTAAATAAAGCTCCCCTGATTCTGCGCAAAAAAGAGATTATTCTATTGTTGGGAATGCCAATTTTAGGACCAGTGGTGGTCACCCTGAGATGATGAGTGATTGACAACCGCCGTGTGTGATGTGCTCTTGGCTTTGATGTGCAGGTGTAGGGTGCGATGTGGCGCTCGATGGTGCTTGGTGAAGGTCAGGCGCGAAAGGTCACACTGATGGACCATGGCGAAGGCTGAGCGTGAGTAGGCTTGGGCCGCAGAGGACAAGCAAAAGGTGCAGGCCGAAGGACCGAGGCTGTGAAGAGCAACACGAGTAGGCTCGGACCGAAGAACCCGAAGATACTGGTAGGAGTCATGTGCGGCTCGCATGGTGCACGGACGAGCAAGAGTACATGGTGAAGATGGCGTCGGTCAAGTAAAGAAGGATGGCAATGGCGAGCGTCGAGTATGCTTGCCGTTGCGGCGGAAGCGTGAAAGATCTCAAAACCGGGGCTTTGGGAAGTCGTGCTGCGACTAGCTGAGGGGTTTCGAGGGGTTTTCCATGAAACCACCAAGGAGGCAGCTTTGACTAGTTTGGGCCTCAAAACCGAGGCTTCGTCACGACTTGCGGCGTCGGGCGGAGGGTTTAGGTGGTTTGGCCACAAAACCACCCAGACGGCAGGTTTCCCGGTTTGGGCCTTAAAACCGGGGCGGACTCGGTGCGGCCAAGGCTCGCATGGAGGGCACGTGGCGTTATCGCGTGGCTTGCGTCGAGGTGAAGCAAAGCCGAGAAGACGACGCGCCCGTCTGATTGACAAATCCTAAGACTGGACGGTTTTACCCCTGAGGGGTACTTGTGTTGTATACTTCATGTAGGGCATTTTGGTCCTTAGGCCAAATGCCTATATATACGAGGTGGGTCGAAATTTCAGCTACATCTCTTTGGCTCATAGGGTGGAGGCATCTCATTTATGGTGAGTGTGGGGGCCATGGATCTGGGGGGCCACCAACACGACGCCTGCTAACGGTGGGCGAACGATGAGAGAGCCTGATAACGGACAAAAGCGATCCAGTTCACCGCGGGTCAGAGACTTCCGTCCCGCCCGACCCCCGGAACGTTCGGGGGGGACGAAGGAGTCGGAGACTTCCATCTCGCCCGACCCCCAGAACATTCGGGGACACGAAGGGGTCGGTAATTTCGGTCCCGCCCGACCCCCGGTCCGCCAGGCCAAGGGGTCTGGCCTCACAAGAAGACTCCTATGCCGCCCGACCCGGCATAAGGAATAGAAATGAAGAGGGCCCCGAGGATGGTCCCGAGGCTGGGCCAAACTCACGAGGGGAGGAGCCGTGTGACCTACGCTTTTTCCCGACCGTCACTCAACAGCATGTATAAGCCTGCCACCTGAGAAAGCTGATCTGCTGCCCTGCGCCAGAGATAAAGGCAGCTGCATACGCTCAATTGTACTAGTGGCCGAGGAGGAAGTTACCACGAAGCTACCTGGGGGTAGGCCAGGGACACGCCACAACCGGCAAGGGGGTCACCAGGCGCACTAAGCCAACAACGACCAACCGCTAGGAGCGCTAGTCTCTAGGGGTAGATAGGTAAAACGCCACTGTACAAAGCCCTCCTCTTGTCCTATAATAGGAGAGGGCTCCCCCTGCGAGGGTGAGAACTTTTCCATTCTATGGATTCTCGATCCCTAGAACACGTAGTCCCCTACATGCATCATACACCCAAGGCTTGAACCGGCCTTCGTTGTAACTCGCCGCCAAGAGAGCAATACAACCAGGAGCAAACACAACTGGACGTAGGGATTTCTCCCGAACCAGTATAAACTCTTTGTCTTGCGTCTCTTGAACCATTCTCCACCGTGACGTGTGTGTTCTATGACTGCCACTCGCTGGTGTGAGGTACCCCGTGTGCCACCCACCGACAGTTGGCGCGCCAAGTAGGGGCCTGCGCACGTCTTCGTCCGCGTGGACACCCTGTGTGAGATGGCCGGTCTTTGTGACCACCAGCTGGGGCTCGGCGCGAGCATCCGCTTCGGCAGCCTTGAGTTCATCGTGGAGGCGCCGCCGGCAGCGCCTGGCATCGCGCCGCGCCTCACCCTCGTCAACGACTTCAACTGCAAGACCGTGCCCATGGGACAGCCCCCGCGGGGCAGCGAGGTGGCGCTTACGGGCCGGAGCGGGGTCGCGACGGCTTCGCATGTCGCGAGCACCAGCTCCCGGAGCTCGCTCACAGTGCCCAGGGTGGGACGCGAACAGATCGTGCACCACCTCGACAGCTACGACAATTCTACACCAACGACTCCAGCGAAACGTTGGGATTTGCCATGCCATCGTCACATGGCCCAAAAAGCTAGCCGACGGGGAAGTTCGACGCATGCCCTCGGGATGGCGTGGCGCCGGTGTTCCCTTTGGGCCTGAAGAACACATCACAAGCTCTCTCCGGCTTGGTGTGACGTCAGATGTGGGAAGGCCTTGAAAGGGCACACGCTAAGGTGCGTCTTTTGAGGTACGAGGGCATCTTGGGACACTATGCGGGGCCGGATGCCGCACTCGACCCGTGCGAATCTTGTCGAAGATCGGATCTGGGTTAGATCGCCACTCATGGGTGGGAGAACGTTGCCCCACACAGGAGTGCTTCACCGTCGTCCCCCCACGGAGGAGCCGCCAGCTGGGGTTCCCCCACAACTGGCAAACGGGGTGGAAACTCGGTTAACCACGCAACAGGTCGTAGCTAAGCGACAGGAGCTGGAGGACGCACGGTTTGTCCTCGAACTCGAGCAAGCCCAGCTGGACGCAGGCCTGGAGCCAACGGCCCGAGCGTGAGCACGCGAGGTGGGTCAACGGATCGAGACCAGCGCTGATGGCTACCCGTTGTTCGATCGGGCGAGCCAATGTATCGTCGCGGTGACGTTACTGACTAGGCAGCTGCCTCAGCCGTTGACGCTTGAAGAGCGTTGGGTCCAGAATGGACTAAAAAGGCTCCTCAAGCGCGCCGTGGTTCAACAGGCAAAGAGCTCCGCCGAAAGGAGGCGGCACTCTGGGGTGGGCGCCGTGGATTCAAGGTCGCCCAGCCCCGTCGACAAGAAGAAACCGACTGACGGCTCGCGATGACACATTCCAGTGGCGGACGAGCCGCAGGGGCCCCACACTGGCAACACCGCAAAGGTCCAGGATCGGTTGGGCCCCGACCGTGACGTACGGCACACCCTCAGGGCGCGGCGGTGGGAACGGTCGGAGGAACCAGAGGACCGAGTCCCACGCGTTTGACACCAACGGTGAGAGGAGCAGGCCGAAGCTGAGGAGGACTGGTACTCGACCACCGACTCCGATTGCCTCGGCCCTGTAGCCTTCTCTTACGAATCCGTACCACACCAATTCCCCCACGGTTCCATCTCCCCACCAACATCAACAAGTACAACGTGGGGACGGACCCGTCAGTCTGGTTGGACGACTTTCGGCTCGCGTGTCGGGTAGGAGGGGCCTTTGATGACAAGGTCATCATCTGCAATCTCCCTCTGTATTTGGTAGAGCCAGCCTGAGCATGGCTTCAGCGCCTTCCAAATGGGAAGATCTGAAGCTAGGTAGATTTGAGGAGTACCTTCGTCGGAAACTTCCAAGGCACGTGCGCCCGCCCGGGCAAGGTTCAGGACCTCAAGAGATGTCGACAGAAACCCAAGGAGACCCTGCGAGAGTACACATGACGCTTCTCCTGGCAGTACAACAACCTCCCCGATGCCAGCGCTGATGGGGGGTACCATGTGTCAGATCCTGGTCAATTGAATCGGGAAGCTGTGCCCGAAGATGGTCAAGGAGGTCCTCAACATGGCGGCCGAAGAAGCGCAAGGAGAAGAGGCCGAGCTAGCCATGTTCCCTAAAGACGGGGCGAAAGGAAGATCCAAGAGGCGCAACGAGCCAGCTGACGAGGCAGGTCCATCGGACCGTCACGACAAGAAGAAGAAACAAAAGAAAGAATGGAGGGTCGAATTCGTTGCCGTCGCAGACCCCAAGCCCTCCCGACCCTAGGGACGGGTGGCGCAGAGCCAGCGACGAGACGATCAACCCTAGGGGTGGCGACTCACCGAGGGTCAGACCCCCAACTTTTTCGAACAGTTCTCGAGGGGCCGTGCCCAAACCATGCAACCTCGGTCAAACACATGTACCGCGAATGCGGCCTCATGAGGAAGTTTCTCATGAGAAGGTTGGATGGTGTAAGTCCAATCCCCTAGCCATAGGGGAAGGGCACAGGGACAGACACGTTCCCTGAACCCGACGAGTGTCTCATGATGTTCGGCAGGCCTAAGGCGCAGGCGTCAAAGTGGCGCACCAAGCTCATGGAGCGTGATGTGTTCGCGGTTCACTCGACCGAGCAAAACTACCTCCGGTGGTCCGAAGCATCGATCACCTTCGAGCAATCCGACCACCCGAAGTACGTCCCGCACCCAGGAAAGCTACCACTCGTCGTGGCCCCAATCATCGGCAAGAAGCGAGTCTCCAAAGTATTGATGGATGGCGGGAGCGGACTCAACATCCTGTACGCAAGCACGCTCGATGTTCTTGGCATCCAACGACGGACCAGAGAGGGCCCCTTCTACGGGGTCGTCTCAGGGAAGGAGGCTATCCACTTGGGGCAAATCACCCTACGCGTCACCTTTGCAGACCGTGACGACTTTTGCACCAAGACACTCTGCTTCGAAGTGGACAACTTCGACGGCTCCTGTCACGCCATCCTAGGGAGGTGATGCTACGAGAAGTTCATGGCCGTCCCGAACTACGTCTACCTCAATCTCAAGATGCTGGGCCTCAACGGCATCATCATGGTGGGAACGTCACCCCAGGTGGCGTACGAGTGCGAGAAGGAAAGTTGTGCATTGGCGGCGGCACTCGTCGTGTCCCAGCAGCTCGCCAAGGACAAAGTGGCCATCGAGGCCTCCAAAGAACTCGTCGTGTCACAAGCGGCGATTGACATCGTCGAAGAGCTTGCATCAGTCCATGAAAACCAGGAAGGACGCGCGGCTAGGGGCAACGACGGTCCTGCATGTAAGGAGGTGGCGATGGAGCCGGAGTCCGAAAGGCAGTTTCAGCCATCCAGTGACACCAAGAAGGTGCTGCTAGACCCCCAAGGCTCTGGGAGCAAGGCCGTCATCATCTCCTCTACCCTAACGGACAAATAGAAAAGCACGCTCGTCGACTGCCTCCGGGCGAACATCGGCATGTTCACATGGGTCCTGGCAGACATGCCGGGAATCCCCCAGGAAGTCGCCTTGCATTCCCTGGATTTTTGTCAAGGCGCGAAGCCAGTAAAGTAGCCCGCGAGACACTGCAATGAATTCAAGCGGAAGATCATCACTGAAGAAGTAGCCAAGCTGTTGGACGCGGGGTTCATCAAGGAGGTCCGTTACCCAGAATGGTTAGCAAACCCTGTACTTGTCGAGAAAAAGTGTGGAGGATGTGTATTGATTACACTTGTCTTAATAAAGCTTGCGAAATGTTTCTCTATCCTCTTCCTCGCATCGATCAGGTGGTCGACTCCACTGCAGGGTGCGAAGCCCTATACTTCCTTGACGCCTATTCTGGGTCCACCAGATAGCCGTTAAAGAATTCGACCAACTGGCCACCTTTTTTGTTACCCGATGTGGTGTATTTTGTTACACCACAGTGGCCTTCGGTCCAAATAATGCTGGTGCAACGTTCCAGCGTTGCATGAACCAGTGTTTAGGTGACCTTATCGGGCGAACCGTCGAGGTCTATGTGGACGACATTGTAGTCAAGTCCAAGCAAGCCGACTATCTTGTAACAGACCTAGAAGCGACGTTCAACCGCCTGCAGGCAAATCGCGTCAAACTCAATCCGGAGAAGTGTGTGTTTGGGGTATCCAAGGGCCTCCTTCTGGGATTCATTGTCTCTGCAAGGGGCATCGAAGCAAACCCCGAGAAGATCGCTGCCATCACCAAGATGGGACCCCTCAGCTTCGTGAAGGACGTCCAGAAGCTCACTGGTTGCCTCACTGCCCTAGGCCGGTTCGTATCCCGCCTAGGCTAGCAGGGATTTCCCCTCTACAAACTTCTGAAGAAACTAGATCAGTTTGAGTGGACCGTGGAGGCCCAGCAAGCACTTGATGAGCTCAAGCACATGCTCACCGAGCCACCTGTCCTGGTGTCCCCCCGAGAAGGGGAGCGCCTTTTCCTGTATGGTGAGCACAGTCCTCGTGGTGGAACGTGATGAGGAGGGACACACGCTGAAGGTCCAGCACCTGGTCTACTACATTAGCGATGTCTAGACTGAATCGAAGACACGCTACCTTCACATCTAGAAGATGGTCTATGCCATCCTCATCGCTAAGCGGAAGCTCAGACACTACTTCGACGCCCACCCTGTCACTGTCATCACCGAGCACGCACTAGGCGAGGTAATCAATAACAGGGAGGCGTCAGGAAGGATCACCAAATGGGCCCTCGAGCTCATGGGCTATGGCATCACCTACGTTCCAAGATTAGCGATCAAGTCGCAAGTGCTCGACGACTTCATTGCCGAATGGACAGAGACACAGCTCCCCCAGCCCCGGCCGACCTCGAATACTTGGTTCTCTACGTTGATGGAGCCCAGAACCGAGTAGGGTCAGGGGTAGGGGTCGTCTTTGTCTCCCCAATGGGAGTGATGATGCGCTACGCAATACGGCTGCACTTCTCCGCTTCGAACAACGTGGCAGAGAAGAAGCTCTGCTTGCCGGGCTTCGGATAGCCAAGGAACTTGGCATCCACAGGTTGGAGGCCCGCGGTGACTCCTAGCTCGTGGTGGATCAAGTCAGCGGTGATGCCAAATGCCACAATCCGAAGTTAGCAGACTACTGTGAAGCAGCATGCAGAGCTCAGGGGAAGCTCCGCGGCCTGGGTTTCGTTCACTTACGACGCGAGTACAACAAGGCGGCAGATGAGCTGACCAAGCTCATGTCCTAGTGGGAGCCGGTCCCGTCAGGAGTCTTCGCGGACGACCAGCATCAGCCGTCGGTAGACTTCAGCGATGAAGCGTCCTCCTCAGGAACCAAGCCTAAGCAAACGCCTGCACCAGACAATGGGCATGACCCATCAAGGGTAGTGGCCACCATCACATCCAACCCCGATGAAGGGTCGGGCCCCGATGAAGGACCAACCTCCAAAAGCCCGCTCGAGCCAGGGCTTGAAGGGATTCCCTTCTTAAGCTGGCTCATCGACGGGGCTCTTCCCGCCGGACAGACGGAAGCTCGGTGCCCCATGCGAAGGGCCAAGTCATACAGGGTGATAGAGGGCGACCTTTACCTGCGGGGTCACAACGGCGTCCTCCTGCGTTGCATCCTCAATGGAGAGGGACGATTGTTGCTGAAAGACATCCACGGAGGGACATGCGGGCATCACGCTGCACCACGGTCCTTGGTAGGATCAGCCTTCTGACTAGGATTTTATTGGCCTACAGCTGTCGCTAACGCCGAGCAGATCGTAAGAACATGCCGGCCTAAGCTCTCCAAACCATATCCATCGCTTGGCTATTCGCGGTCTGGGGATTGGACATGGTCGGGCCACTACCGAAAGCGCCCGGGGGCTTCACCCAGATGTTTGTCATGGTTGACAAGTTCACAAAGTGGATTGAAACCCGGCCCCTAACAAAAATCACGTTGGTACAAGTCGTGAGCCTCTTTCAGGAAATCATCTGCCAGTTCGGCGTGCCGAACACCATCATAACCCACAATGGCACACAGTTCACTGGGAAGAAGTTTACCCGCTTCTGCGACGACTACGATATCGAGGTGGCGTGGGCGGCCGTGGCCCACCCGCACACGAATGAGCTGGTGGAGCGCGCCAATGGCATGATCTTGCAGGGATTGAAGCCACGAATCTTCAACCGCTTGGTTAAGTGCATTCACAAGCTCGGTGCCAACTGGGTAGTGGAGCTCCCGTTAGTCCTATGGAGTCTGCGAACAACCCCGACCCACGGCACGATTTTCTCCCCATTCTACATGGTCTACGGCTCCGAGGCGATCCTCCCAACCGACATCGAGTATGGCTCTCCACGAGTCCAAGCCTTCAACGAGGAGGGGAACGAGGCCCACCTCGAAGACGCCATAGATTAGTTGGAAGAAGCGCAAGAAGTAGCGGCGACACACTCGGCAAGGTACCAACAAGGCCTGAGACGCTACCATGCACAACGAGTGCGAGGGCGAGCGTTCCAAGTCGGTGACCTTGTTCTAAGGCTAGCCCAAGATTGGCGCGGCTTCACCAAGCTCTCACCTCCCTAGGAAGGCCCTTACACCATAGTGAAGGTCCTCCGCCCGGGCTCATACAAGCTGGCTATGCCAGATGGAACCCTCATATCCAATGCCTGGAACATCGAGCAGCTACGACGCTTCTACCCATGAGAAACAGGTCCAGGCATTTCTGGGTCGCAGAGACCGCCAAAAAAATGATGCAAACTCAAAAGGGTCACCCGTGGAGGGGACAGTGGAAAACTCCATCCCACCTGACCCTCCCGACGGGGTCGATCGGAGCCTGCATTGAAAGACTCGGGGGTTGGGCCGGAACCTCCGTCGTAAGAAGGCCTAGTCAGCCGAACCATAGTTGGGCTAAAGGTAGCGTAAGTCGACTTTTTCCTTTTTGGGGAAGACAACGGGGACGAGGCACGTCTATTTTTAGTACCACCTCGCCCATTGTTAGAAGGGTAGCCCACCTTATAAGTGCCTCATGACGTGGTCAAGCCATTCGTCAGTGACGCCCCCGAAGGTGGAACCCGCCACGCAAAGCTGGAACCCCGCCTCTGGGGGCACTACCGGCAACGCAAACCCTGGATGCTACAGTAACCCCGAGGCTTCGCCTTCAACTCGTCTGCAATCAGGCGTGGGTCTATAGTACTCCCACGGCTTCACCAACTCTTCGCCTGCCAGAAGACCCGACAAGGGGGCACGGAAGCCCCCCTGGCCTCAAGCCGGCTAGATAAGTGAACTCTCTACACTTTTTTCATTAGTACTTCTGTATTTTGCGATCCCTTCCTTTCGCCCGGCCCCATGATTCTGAGAAAACTCTAGCGCAGTAAAATGGTGGGCAGGGACGTCCAGTACAGCTGTGTTGCGACAACCTACGCCCCCGCGGGCATGGCTCGCACGATTGTCGAACCGGACGGCCGACCCTGACACGAACCCAACCGTAAACAACCACGTCGAGTTGTTCCTTTCATAAGAATTAAGCTGGGGGTTAGGCAAAAGTGTTATCAGAAACGCAACTCAAGGAACGAAACTAACTTTATTTGGGCCCGGGGATCTGTTGCTTTGTAGGAGTAAACGGCCAGGTGTCGGACAACACCCAAGCACGATGCTCACGGCCTCGCGCAGAGGCTCGGGAGCTTGATGACAACCTGGCCAAAGCCTTATAGGCGCTCAGGCCTCCAAGGACACGGAGCCTAGGAGTGGGCTCAAGGGACTTGGGGCCTCGGGGGTCTAACTTCCTACATCCCCCCGAGACCATCTCGGGCAGAGCCTACGGGACCCAGGGAATCGAGAGCTTGAGTGCTCGCACATTCTCTGGGCTCGGGGGCTCGGTAGAACTCCTAGATGTGTTTTGCTCACCCCACGCCTAGACCCAGGGACCCGGAGGCTCAAGGGCTCAGGGCAAAACCAGCCAAAACTTACCATTTGAAATAGGAGCAACTCCACAATGCTATCTCAGTGGTAACTTCCAACAAGTTTGCGAAGAAACTGGAAGACAGGTACCACTCGGGGGCTGGCAGGGGGTATAACCACAAAGAGATCGTGAAACCCACGCGTACAGGGTCCAAAACACAATAAAAAAGAAACAAAGAAGCAGAAAATAAGCTAATTATTACCAGTATTCAAAATACAAGAGCACCTTCAAGAGAAGCTCCCGTCAGGTTCAGAAGTTTTATCCCTCTACGCGAGGGCGTAACAGTCTCAAACAAACTGAATTAAAAGTCCAAGATCAGAGGACCTGGCTGGGGTCGACGCCGTCCACCGAGTTGCCTTGCGCGTCGGAGGTGTGCACTAGGCCATTGGCAAACAGCTCGGCCGGCACTTGGACCTCGGTGGCGAGGACGTCCAGGGCTTCCAAGGTGTACTCGCTGGGAAAGTCGGTGGCCATCCCGTCGAAGCGAATCCTGTCGTAGTGGGAGCGCACCAACGTGAAGGCTTCCAGGACGCCACGCACCAACGCTTGCTTCGCGAGGGCCCTGATGCGCTGAGGGATGCGGTGGAGCTCCTCGGGCAGACGCACAGGGTCGCCGCTCGACGGTAGCTCAAGTTCCCCCATCACCGTCGCTGCCACGGTGCGGCAACGCCCCATAGCACTCCACCGCGCGGTGGAGGTCTCCCGGGAGCCGCTCGACGTTTTCTGACAGAGGGAACCCGAGCTGCGTCAGGATTGCCCCCGACGCATAACGCAGCATCCCAAAGCGCGACAGTAGCATGCTTCGATGGGAAATCCATCTTCCACGCGAGATGTGAGCGCTGCCAAAATAAACAATGATCAACCCACAAGAGTTTTCAAAAAGGGGACAGAAAACGCCACGAGGGCGGACTCCAGTGCTTGAATCCGCTGGGCAGATGCCTGCGCGTCGGTTCGAAGGTCGACGATGAGCTGCCCCAGCTGAGCGCTCACCCCCTTGGCATCCTCCTTCACCATCATGGCCTAGTCCTGCTCCGCGAAGGCGTCCATGCGCTCCTGAACCGCCATGGCCTTCTCCCCCTCAAGAGCGTTGATTTGGGTGCGGTACCACCCACCGAGCACGCTATGATTAAGCCAGTGCAGGTGGAGCAAAGCGAAGAGAAGAGTAAGGCCGGTGAAGGCTTACCATTGCGAACTTTGGTGATCTAGGAGCAGAGACCGTCGAGCTCGGAGTTCAGCACAGCAAGTCTCCTGGTGCGCCGAGGCCTGATCTGCCAGCACGCGCTCCAGCTCCTAGACTCGGTGAGCACTACGCTCGGCCGCGTCACGCGCACGAGCCTCGACATCTCTCGCCCCCCGGGCTGACTCCCAGACCCGATGCGCCTGATTGATGGCCTCCTCCTTGATGCTTTGGGTCCAGGAGAGTGCCAGCAACAGGGCCTGTGATGATCAAGGGACGATGCAGGCTATAGACCGGAACGAACTAGGAAAATCGTCGTGCGCCGGAGCGGAATATGAAAGACATGACAGGAAACGAGAAGTGTACCCAGCTGGAGGGGATCGCCACGGAGCTGAGCGTCCTGGCCATCTCGAGGAGCGCGACAGGGAAGCTGGCCATCTGCGGAGGCTGTCGAGCCAGGTGTTCACCTCCACAACGCGCGCTGGGTCAACCTTGGGATCGCCCAAGGAGGATGGGCCCTCGTCGTGCCCACCACCCGATCCTGAGGCCTCAGGCAGGCCGGTGGACGACTGCGGTGGAGCCGGCACTAGCGGGAGGGGCCGCGGAGCCATAGGAGTCTCCGACTTGGATCGAGCTCGGGTTTCTGCCTCCCAGAAGAGGTCCTCCATGGACCACCAGCTCCCCTCCACGCCTTCTCCAAGGCCTACCGCAGGGGAACCGGCAGCAGCGGGCTCTGGGGCATCACCGGACATGACCACCGGCTCCGCACCTGTGGCGACAGTCTCGACGCCCGCCGCCGGTTCCGCGTCCGCGACAGCCACCTTGACGCCCGCCGTAGGCTAAGGCGATGCTGCCAGCACGTACACGACCCCCATTCCTGACGTAGGCGCGGCTGTGTGACATCCCTGATGTTTAGAACCTTAAAAACACACTAAAAATAGGATTAAAGGGCAGCATTGGTTGTAGCACACTTAATTTGAACTAAAATTCGAAATTTGAATTTCAATAAGGCCTTTTTGACACCCAACTGAAATCTCAAGAATTTTGTACTAAACTTGAAAATCTCCGAAAATAAAAGTTGTTTCTCATCACAAATAAAGCCTAGTTACTGTTTGGAACTTTTTCAAATTTTGCAGTTAAGCCCCTCAAAAACTCGAAAAACCATGCTAAAAACCTTTTCAAACATGGCTTGTTTGAGCTTGAAAATTCAAAATTTCAGGTTCATTCCAAAAGGAAAGTCGTGTCCCATCTTCCAAAATCCAACTTTTATTTTTGTACTTTTGAATGTTCAGTTCAAATTTTTGGAGAAAATTCGCAGTGAGTTAAGGAGCTCCACGGGCGCCCGACAGCTCGCCCTGGCGCTCTCTGCCCTGGCCACAGACCGGCCGCCACGTGACCGGCGAGCGGCGGCGGCCTCGCCTGGCCGGCCAAGCCATGGCGGCGTGTTCCTTTTGTCCTCACGCAAGCGCCTGACACACCGTCCGGTCTTTTCCCGCGCAGCCCGCGCCTGAGCAGCCTCGCGCCGCGCGGAGCGCTATGATGGCGAGCAGAGCACCGCCATTGGCCGCTAGCGTGCACGTCGAGCAGCGCCGCCTGTGGCCAGATTCCCTCCCGCTACGTGCCAAGCGCCTCTGTGGAGGATCTCCCCTCGCCCACACCACAATCCGTGACACCCAACCCCCTTCGCGCACGCTGCCCGAGCTCGCAGGCGCACTCATGGCGGCCTGCGTCCCAAACCGTGCGCGCGAGCATCCCTAGCAGCCCAGCCGGCTCTAGCTTGCTCCATTTTCTTCGCCAAGTGAACATTGCCCTTTGCCTTAGCTCGCGCCACAGCCAATTCCTCTCCCCCACGCTCCCGAGCTTCATCTTCAACCTCTGGCCGCAAGATCCGAGCTTGAGCGCCGGAGAAAATTCCCCTCCATCCCTCCACGGTTTCCAAATTCACCATACCCAGAGCTCGTCCACTTCCTTAGCTTCGTTCTCCCCCACTTCTCTCAAGCTCCCATCGACTATCCAACGAGAAATCGGAATTTCCCCCAAATCCCCATTTTTCGGCCGCCGAAGCACCTCCACGTCGAGCCACACCTTCGAGTTATCCACGACGCCAACTGAGCATCCCAACCTCTTTGCCATTCCCCACTGATGCTCACGAGCCCTCCCAACCGCAGCGGTAGCCCCTGACCTCGCCGGATTTGAAGCCGCAGCGGCCGTACCACCACTGCTCCCGTCGCCGGCCACCTCCGAGCCTCCTCCGGCATGCCAACCACCTCCATTCGACTCACGGTGAGCTGCTCGTCTTTTTCCCCCACCTCTCCGACCTCGTCCCACCGCCGTTTGGCCGGCGCAACGACGCCGACGAGCCCAAGGGCATATCTTCATCGTCTTCCTTTTCGCAGGGTTCCTAGTGAAAGAAACCAGGGACCTGCTTGCGAGGTTTTCAAAAGATCCAGGGGCCGCGGCGTAAAAAGATTCTTAAGGTTTAGTTCATTTTCCTGAAATTTTCTAAAATCCATTAAAAATCATAGAATAATCAGAAAAATACAAATAAATACTCCTTGGACTTGTGAGATTGTAAAATCCAATCTCATGTTGGCATGTATACACTTTTGATGAATAGTTTTTGAATTAAAATTCAAACTCAGTTTTTAGAGTTTTGTGCACCATTTCAAATCCTGAATTCTTTTGGAGATAAACCTTGGATATGTTGTTTGTGTGGTCTGGAGAAGCTTTGTGTCCAAAGGAGACCTAAAAATATGGTCTGTAACTTCAGTTATGAATTATTTTGTGTTTTCTGTTCTAGTTTAGTTCTGCAGTTATTAAAAATAATTCATACAGCCAAAAATCACCATCCTTCTCCAGAAGTCTAGAAACTTATTGGCACATGTGGTAAAAATGCGAAACTTAATTTTAGATCCTGTTTATACTAGCAAATAAATAGATGTTGGTTTTCGGATAGAAAATTTGTGAGGGCTGTCCAAGTGTTATTTTTAGCCGCCACTTGGTCAGAGCCCTTCTTTCACTCAGGTATAGCTCTAGTTGAGAAATCTTCTGTTTTGGAAGTAGTTTTGATTTTATATGAATTAATCTTGTTTCTTTGAGCAGCAACTTGTACTATTTTTAATAAATTCTGTGTAGCTAAGTTTTAGCTAAATTTTGGAGTAAGCCTAACTCTTATACTCCAGTAGCTGTCATAAAGTTTGTGGATAAAAAGGATGAACAGAAACAGAAAAACAAAAAAGAGAAGGAACTAGAGGGAAATTGAGTTTGTAAAAGAAATAGATCACTTTTGATAATTGAAGTAAATAGAGTGCATGTGAAGTAGAAATTCCAGAACTGCACACTTGCATAAAAATAATGGTTTGAATTGTTTTATATGTGTACACAATCACCATCATAAAGGTATAAAATTTCCACCACACACCTTCTCTAATTTTGTGAAGAAAAGAATAGCTCACTAGTATGTCTAAGTGAATATGGCCTTCAAGGCCTTGCCTTTAGATCACATTAGGCAGCCACATTGAAGTTGTGCATCTCATGTAGAAGGCACTCTTGCTGACGGCATCTACAACCTCGTCCCCGCCAACAAAGAAGAAGTTCCTGAAGGTGGTGCCGACGTCATCGTGATTGACCCCGAGCCTGACACCGGCGTAGCCCAAGAAGGCAAGCCCCGGAGCATAACCTAACTTTTAAATCGTGCAACTATGAATTTATTTATGCTTGTGCATTTACGTTCAAGGAGTTGTTTGATTACCCTAGTTGCATGATTCTAGTACCTATGACTTGAAATACTAGTATGATAGGATCGGTAGAGCAATGCCTTTAGGACCGTTACAAGTCGAGTGATTTCCTGTCACTCCTGAGATATAAGAGTTGCTTGTGTTTACTTATGTTGGAATCATAAGGATGGACGGGCGGGATGGTATGTGTAGATCTCCCGTCCGTGTATGATAATTGGATTAAGGTCGAAACGTGTGGTTCTGTGTGTCAAATTTTTGAACGTACCACGCACATGCCGACCTATGGGAATCGGTAAGCCCGGTACCAGATTGAAACAGATAGGACCGATAGCCATCTCTCCTTGGAAATATTTTGTTTCCCTTGCCGTACACATGTGGATATATGCGTGATGCTGTGAGTGAAGCGGTAAACCTTTATCCTAAGGGAGTGGACCCGGCGCCGAATTGTGGATTGATGGGAAAGGTTGGGAAGTGCTTGTACCTTTTATAGCAAGCATTATCTGTGTGTGTTGGGTTTCCCCTGGCCAGGTAACAAAATTCGGTTCGAACTGTCCGCTTCTCACGGTTAATGAGACTGCTTGACCGCTGTGCTGCATTGAGTAACAAGTGGAACTATGAGGATGATGAACTTGTTGTATGTACTAAATTGGATTGCACCACTTGTATGCTTAGAGAGGATGCTAATCTAGAATGGTTAACTCTATTAGAATTTGATGCTAAAATCATGAAAGTAAGGATCCACTCTTAGTAGCTTTCTAGCAAAACAAACCCACCAACCAAAAGCCTCTCATGTCTAGAAGTCGGTGATGTAGTTTTCACCCGACGGGTAAGCCTTGCTGAGTATTAGTATACTCAGCCTTGCTTGTGGCTATTTATTTCAGGTACTGCTTTTGATGAGGTGGTGAGTTCCGTCACTTGGCCTACCCAGGTTCCTCCTGGCTGGCATGTCGAGTGGGTTCCGTCCTCTGCCGAGGATCGGGAGGAGTAGCACCATGGCCGGCTTCATCGTGGTGTTGCTATGTATCGTCGTTAGTTTAATTTCCGCTGCAATGAACTCTCGCACTTTTATTTGAAATTCGAACTTGGCTTGTAATAACTTGATAATACTATTTATGTAAGTTGAATTTGTGGAATGTTGTAATTTCTGTGACTCACCTTCGTGTGGGCGCGCGTGTTGTTTCGATCGTGAAAATACGTGGTTAATCGGGTATAATCCGACGACGCTCCAACTTATTCCGGATTAAGTCCCTGACTGCTTGATTAGTGCCACAGACCGACGGGACGGAAATGGGGCCCTGAGCATCGACACCAGGCGGCGATGCCGCAACGACCGCGCAATCTGACGGCGCCTCCCAAGGGAGCTGGCTCCGCGCGGAGGAAGCATCCTATGCGGCGGGGGGCGGAGCGATCTCCTCGGCCACGCAGGATTCGGGCTGGAGCCGCTTGGCCCACCCAACCTCCCCTACTCCGATGAACCAGGAGCCCCCGCAGGCAACGCGTCTCGGCGAAGGCGCTTCACCAAGGCTGAGCCATGGCGCGCGTTGCTCCCAAGCCGCCTATACAACAATAAAAGGCTAAAGGGCATTATATGCAAATAAAGAAAAGGAAAGAACAACGGAGGGGAATCAACTAACCTATCCGTCGAGCCAGGGCAACGAACCGAGAGCAGAGGCGCCCCTGACGAGGTCGGCAGAGGCGAACGGATCGCCCCCGCGGGCGAAGCCCCTAGGGGCGGGGGAGGAATCTCCTCCACGACGATAGACACTGACCTGGACTCACCCCATGTGGCGAAGCTCGCCACGGGGGTCGCCCAGTAGGGGAGAGTGGCCACCGACATTCCTCTCGTTGTCGGTAGAAGACTCGAGGTCAGACCCGACCTCCTCCCCCTTGCGTTCCCGTCGCTCCCGCTTCCGTCTCTGTTCCCCCTTTCACCGGCGCTCCTTGGTCTCCTCCCTCTTCCTCTTGCGGTCGGCCTCCACGGCTTGGCGGTTCCTCCGCCGGGTCTCATCACGGGAAGCCTGCTCCTCCAGCAAGGTTCCCCGTGAAGCATGAAGGCCGTTGGGGGCGTCAAGAGACTGCAGCAGGAGGACCGTGGAGCGAGTAACAATCAAGCATCTCAAGAACTGAGGGAAACTAGTAAAGACCAAAGGCTTACGAGGTCCACCGCCCCCGGGCCAGGAAGCATCGAAGGCTGGCCCGGGGTTGGGATCACCAGAGTGACAGCCCTCTCCTTGTCCACGAGCTCCGCGAGCTGGACCTGAATCTCCTCCGAGGGGACCTGAATCTTCTCCACTGTACAAAGCCCTCATCTTGGCCTATAAAAGGGGGATGGCTCCCCCCTGCCCGGGGGAGAACTTTTCCATTCTTTGGATTCTCGATCCCTAGAACACTTAGTCCCCTACACGCATCATACACCCAAGGCTTGAACCGGCCTTCATTGTAACTCACCGCCAAGAGAGCAATACAACCACGAGCAAACACAACTGGACGTAGGGATTTCTTCCGAAGCAGTATAAACTCTTTGTCTTGCGTCTCTTGAACCATTCTCCACCGTGACGTGCGTGTTAACCCGTGTGCCACGCGCCAACAGTGAGTGAGAGTGTTTTTCTAGGATTTGGGGAAAAGAGATGAGAGGCTCTTTGTGTTGAGCTTTTAGCCTTCCAAACTTTGATTAGTGTAAGGAGTGGCTTGTAACCGAATTTTTGGTATGAATCAAATCATTTATCTTATGCCTAATCTTTTCATCCTGAATTTATTATTTTTGGTATTTTCGAAGCTATTTGTGGGAATTTTTCGTTTGCGCAATTTGACTGCAAAATTAATGAAATTTGTTGTTGGGCTTTGTTGCTAGGATCATTCTGAGCAATCCTAACGTGATCCTCCATCAACCCTCACGGGTTTGGCTTGGATTCGATCTTTTTCGAATCTACCTCTTGGATTTGTTATCTTTATTGGTTGTGCATCTACGTCTCAAATGCGAGCTGCAGCTATTTCTGGAAGTAATTTGGATTTGAAGTTCGGAGGGTGTTCTCGTTCTCGCTCTGTTCTGTTCCTGTGCAGGATCGGGTCTCGGAGCGAGCGAAGGCGAGCGCAGCAGGCAGCAGCGACGCAGGCGCGTGTGCTCGAGTGGGCCAGCTAGTAGGCTCGGGTTGGCCTGCTTGACGCGGCAGCCCAGGCGTGCGGCCCTCGCGGCCGTGCTGCAGGCTCGGCTTGCGGCCAGCGCACGCGCAGGTGCACGGCCCAAGTGCGAGCTGCAGCAAGCACACGCGCGGTCCAGGCTCAGCTTGCTGGTTCACTCACCTCAGGCCCAGCACGCGCTAGCAGCAGCAGCCCAAGCCTGTGTAGCACACGGCAACAAGCAGGCCTTGCAGCACTGCAGCAGGCATGCACGCGCGTGGACCAGAGCAAGCTCGGTATTACAGCTATCAGCAGGCCGATCAGGAGGAGCAAGCGAAGAACAGGTTTGCACTTTGATTCTGCGTGGATTAAATTTGAATGAGCCATCACTTTCATGCTACAGTGAAGCATGTATTAGTTTGTTCGTTTCATCACTCCTTACTTGTTTTGGCCGGCAATTTATCAGACCTGATTAGCTCTTATCTACGTGCATGTGTTATTTAATTGTCCACAAATTTTGATCGGTTCTTCACGTCCTAAATTCTTGAGATTTTGATTTTGGCCATCTTGTCTTGGTTAATAAATTCTTGCAAGCTGTGCTTAGTGAAGTTCACATACTGTGTTAGCTTATCTTTTCTTGCAAGTTGTTAGGGGCTTTGATCTTAGTGCCGCTTCCGCATTGCCATGAGATTTCACTTTTACATTGTCGTGAGATTTTCTAGTCGTTCCTAGGGTGAGCTTGTCACTAGTTGACTTGTGTCACCTTGGCGATTAGAAGAGAGGTGTTTCGGGTGGTTATCGAGACATAGGCCAAGTTCTTCATCGGAAGATTTGTTTTAAGGGTTCCATTCACCCCCCTCTGGTCGCCCAGTTCGGTCCCACAATTGGTACCAGAGCCGGTTAGGATCAGTCCTTGCCTTAACTAGTTTTGTGATCCATTGTGCGACAAGGAATGAAGCGATTTTCGCTTCGACTCTTTGCGATCTTGACTTTCGCTTGCTTTTGGCTAAACCTAACCGGTGCTTTGAGATATGTCATCAAGCTCTTCTTTGCGTGTGTCTTTCTCCTGGAAAGCAGGAGCGTGGAAGCCGGAATGGAACAAGAGGTGGAGGAGGTGCTTGATCTTATCGATGATTATAAGGATGGTGATATCTCGAAGGTTAAGTTTTATCCCCGGCTAATAAAGAAAACCAAGGTATACTTGCTAACTCCATTGTGCTTCTATGCAATCGCATTGAAAATTATTGAAAATTAAGCTGAATAGCTTTTCATTCCCAAAGACTAAAAGTTCAATAAAACTCAGAAATTTGTAAAAGGTAAAGTTTTATCAAATTTATAACCAAACAACTTTCTCATTTAAAGTTTTGTCTAAAAATAATGGGAACTTTGCCCAAAAACCCAAAACAGTTCTAAGAACATTAACTTTCAACCCAAATTTTCTCTGCTGTTTCTGCAGTACAACAAATTACTCTCAATTTCAGAAAACAACTTGAAAATCTCCAAAAAGGAAAGTTCTCACGAATTTCATAACAAATGTTTTCCTCTTTTAGGGTCTTGGCAAATTTTGACCGAAAGGTGCTCAACCACCCCTGTTTCTGTCAGGTGTCAACACAGTGGCAACACAAACTTGTCATCGTGCCATGGCCCAAACCATTCAAGTTTGCCTATGCCAAACCTTGCCATCTAGAAACTTTAGACTGTCAACAACAATTTTTGTGTTTGGAGAAAATATGGTTCAGTTCAAATTCATGATGAATACGACGTGGCAAGCTGGTGGGCACACAACCACAGATGCGCTCCAGAGCTCGGCGTTCGCGTTGTCCTGTCGCATCGCCTAGCTACCACGTGGCCAGCGTCGTCTGCCTGGCCTCTGGCGTTGTGTCCACGCCACCCCGGAAGCTGGCCAGGGGATCAATTCATGATTTTGTGCCCCCACCCGTCGGTCCTCGCCGCGCCACTGTAGCTGCCGCGACTCGGCGCCTGGCCGACCGCCGTCAGGGCGCAATCGCCACGCGGCAGGCAGGGCCTGGTGACTCAAGTCCGCTGCGCCAAAACCATGGGCAGGAGCAACTTCTTTTGACCCTGCGCCCGACCAGAATTTCCCCACGCCGTACCCTTCTCTCTCCTTTCCGCCGCGGCCGTTTCTTGTCGTGCGCATCACCTCCAGCCATGTCAGCTTTCTCCGTGGCAATGCGCCGTCCTGTCGTCCAAATGTTGAAGCTATCAGCCTACTCCGCACCATCAAGTTGCCCTTTTCCCATTTGAACCCCACCGCCATGTGCTGCAGGGAGATTGGCGGCCAAATCCGCCGTGCCATGTCGAAGCGCCCTCTCCGCGCTCACCTAGCCCCCTCTGTAGGTTTCCGAGTGTTCACACCACCGCATTAGACCTTCGCGTGCCTATATAAGAAGCCCTATTCTCCCCACGCGCGCAGAATCGCTCGCCGGCTCACGGAGCGCCGCACATCAAGCCACCCCTCCGCTCCACCGGTGTGCCAACCGACCACTCGCCCGCCCTCCTCGCTCGCCGCTGATGCTCGAGAACCCCTCCTTCCCTCGCTTTCGCCGCTCGAGCTTGTCGGAGATGAAGCCGAAGCAGAGCTCCGCCACTGTCGCCGTCGAGACCTCCTCCGATACTGAGACCTACCCCAATCGGTCCGCGGTAAGCCCCTCTACATTGCCCGACCCTTGGCTCGCGCTGGTTCGCCAGCGTTTGGCCGGAATCGCCGTCTCCACCATGGGCTTTTCTTCGTCTTCCCCAAAAGGCCAGGGTTCCCGTTGAAATAAAGCGAGAACCTGTTCGTGGTGCTTTAAAACTTCTAAGAGTCTGAGTGAAAAACGTAACTATAGATCTAGGGTTGAAATCTAGAAACTTTGAAATTCGATTAAAAAGCTTAGAGAAGTCGGAAAAATGCAAACTAAAATTCTATGGAATCCTGATGATGTCTACTTTATTCTCCTCACAACATATGCTTTTGATGCTGTTTGTAGCCGGTAAAAATAATAGTTTGAAAATGAACTTTTGAGCCTAACTCCAAAACTAGAGCTGATATGGTGAAAATTGGATCTGTTGTTTGCCTTGCTATCACTGCTTCACAGTACCAATCTTGCACTAAGTTCTATTGTGTAGCTCCAGATATAAATGTTTAAGTTATCTCAGCTGAAAACTTGCTCGAATTTTAGTAAATACTTTCTGCAGCAAAAATTACCAAATTTTGTACAGTGCTATATTACCAAATTTGGCAGTAAGCTCGTCGAAAATTACCAAATTTTGTACCAGTAATCTTAGAAAAATGCCAGACCCTATTTTTAGCGCTGGAAACATGCTTAAATAAATTAGAGTATGAAAATAAGGTAGCATTTGTTTAACCCATGATTATTACTAAACCTGAGCACCAACTTGATGATTAGGCTACTCATGAGTTTACCTTGCTCCAGTAAATAGTTTATACTGTTTTCCTAGCAACTGAAATTTTGGAAATGCTAGAAATTAAATTACTTGGCAAAAATATATTTCTTCTCTGCAGCAAAAAAATAAAATTCGTGGCCTGAGTAATGAACAAGTATTCACCCAAAAATTTGAACCATAATTTTTGGACTACATAAGAGAGTTTAAATCTTGATTAAACAAGAAATGACGAAATCCATCTCACATGTGCATAAAAATGAATATATGGTAAAAATATTTAAATAAACCAAAAGCTTAACTAAGTTACTAAATGAAGTAATAAAGTCTATAGTTTTATATATGTACACAATCACCATCAAATGAAAAAGGATGAATGAGCATAAAACCCACCTTGTTTTATGAAAAGATAGACATTAAAAATCTTGGTCTAGGTGAATATGGCAACTCGTGCACCCTATCTTTTTGTGGAATGAAATATTTAATTTAAGTAATCATGTTTGCATCACGTGTAGAAGAGCAAGTCGCTGACGGAAACTACAAGTTGGTGCTGGACGTAGACGAGGACGTGTAGGGAGGATATCTGAGCACCATCATTGTAGAGCAAGCGCCATTTCAAGAGCCAGAGACTAGGGCTGAGCAAGAAGGCAAGCCCCGGAGCATGACCTATGTTTCAAACTCTTTGCAACTATGTTTACTCTATGTTTGTGCATTTACGTTTTTAGGAGTTGAATGAAAACCTAGAGGCATAATGTTAAATGTCTATGTTTTTATATACTAGTATGATAGGTTCGCTAGTTGCTATGCTTTAAGGACTCATTATAAGTCGAGTGATTTCCCGTCACTCGCGAGATATAGGAGCTGAATGTCTTTCTTTATGTTGGAATCATAAGGATTGACGGGCGGGATGGTATGTATAGATCTCGTGTCCGTGTATGTTAAATGTGATTAAGGTCGTGTCAAGTTTTCGAACGTATGACGCACATGCCGCCATATGGGACCCGGTAACCCCGTATTGGACTAAAATATAGGACTGCTTGCCTACTTTTTTGGAAATTTATTTCCCTTGTTGTACACATGTGGTTACATGCGTGAGATTGACTGGCATGTGTCCGCGAGTATTCGATAACCGTGTACCCTAAGGGTGTTGGCCCCGGTTCCGAATTGTATATTGATAGGAAAGTTGGATAGTATTTGTGCCTTTTATAGCAATTATTATCCGTGTGTGTTGTGTTTCCCTGGCTAGGTAGTGAAACTCGGTTCGAGTTGTCTGCTTCTCGCTATTAATGAGACTGATTGACTGTTGTGCTGCATTGAGTAACAAGTGGAACTATGAGATTGATAGAGTTGATGATTGTATCTAATTGTATTGCACTACTTGATTGCTTAGAAAGGATACTCATTTAGAATAATTAATTTACTAGAATTTGATGCTAAAAGATTGAAAGTAAGGATTCATTATTAGTGCTTTTGGCAAAACAAACCCCTCAGCCAAAAAGCCTTGCATGTCTAGAGGTTGGTGAAGTAGCTATCACCTGACGGGTATGACTTGTTGAGTATTAGTATACTCAGCCTTGCTTATGGCTTAAATTTCAGGTAATGTTTCTGGTGTTGTTTGGCTAAATCAGCTGCTTCCTGGTTGGGCCGTCGTTTGGGAGCCACACTCTGGTGAGGATTGCGAGGAGTAGCGTCATGGGCGGCTTCATCATGATGTTACTTGTATCATCGCTTAGATCATTGTTTACTTTCCGTTGTTTTGAACTCTGAAACTTTATTTATGTCTCTCGAACTTGGCATGTAATAATTTGTATTAAGACTTATTTAAATTTGGACCATGGAATGTTGTAATCTCTAGAACTCACCTTTGTGCGGGCGTGTTGTTTCGATCGAAAGTACGTGGTTTAATCGAGCCAGACTCGGCGGTGCTCCAGCTCAATCCGATTTAAGTGTACGGATGCCTCACAGTGTTCCATAATGCACTTAAGTTGGATTAATTTCGAGGTAGTTAAAAAAAAAGACTGCCCTGTCCTCTCCCTCTGTGCTTCCCGCTCCTCCTCCACGTTCAGCGCCCTCCACCGTACCGCGCGCTCCCGCTGGGTGCTCCTAACTCTCGTGGCAGGTGGCGAGTATCGCCGCTGACCCGGGCATTGAACTACCGCCCAGGCCCAGCGATCAGACAAGCTTCGGGCGTTCCAACTGTCGTGTAGAAAGAATAATAATTACGAGATTACGTCGATCAGCACACGCGATTTTCTGTCCTTATTATATGTAAAATTAAGAAGCCTAACATGTCACACATGAATTCTTGCATCACCGACCAAGGCCAACCTACCACAATATTATTTTTCCCCATAATGTTGCACGCTGCAACCTATATGTTTCCATTGCTGATCTATGGGCTATGGCCAGGCAGTTCAGCAAATATCATCGATGGCGTCTTCAACAATGCCTATCGTCCTCTCCCTACTCCTCGTCCTGTGCTTCCCCTACACCATGGTCGTCGTGTCAGCCGGGCAAGCTCCCAGCTGCTACAAGCGCCTGTTCAGCTTGGGCGACTCCAACACCGACACCGGCAACCTCGCCAGGGTGACCCCCAACATCTCCACCATGGCGTTCCCCTACGGCGAGACCTTCTTCCACCGGCCCACCGGCCGCTACTGCGACGGCCGGCTCATCGTCGACTTCATTGGTATGGTAATACTTGCAGCTCAGCTCTCGTTGATCAACACTCATGCACTGCACATCGCTGACTTCATTGGTGTCCTTGCGCCAACAGCGGAGGCGCTGAAGCTGCCGCTCCTTACACCATTCCTCGCCGGGAAGACGGCGGAGGACTTCCGGCAGGGGGCGAACTTCGCCGTGGCCAGCGCCACGGCGCTGAGCCTGCAGTTCTTCAAGGACATGGGGCTGGACGTGAAAAAAATTCCGCCCTTCTCGCTGGACGTGCAGGTGGAGTGGTTCAAACGCGTGCTTCACATGCTGGGACCCACTGAGCAAGGTATGATATACCTAGTTACCCACTGACGGGTGCATAGGCAATTAGGAAATTAATGAAAGCTCTCTAGCTGTGTGTGCATAAATTACTCTACGGGCCACACCCACACGCGAGTTGAACGCTTGATGACGGCATGACATGTGTGTGTTTAATTCAATCAGAGCGCAAGGAGATCATGTCCAACTCTTTGTTCCTGCTGGGGGAGATCGGGGGCAACGACTACAACCACCCTTTCTTCCAGAACCGATCCTTCAGCGCTGAATCAAGCCCCTAGTTCCAAAGGTTATAGCAAAGATCGAAAACGCCATAAAGGTAACTGCCTATAAATAAGCAACTAGCAGGCCTATTTGTTATGGTCGACAATAACTAACTAAAAAATACAAAAAAAATTATGATAGTGCTGAAGAATTTGGGTTCCTACAAATACTGAAGAATAGTACTAGCTAGTAGTACCTATAATTTTATAGTTTGGTACCTTCAGATGAACACTGGAAATTTTGTATCAGGCGTTGATCAGCATTGAAGCGAAGACCATCATCGTCCCTGGGAACTTCCACATCGGCTGCATGCCGAGGTACCTGACCAACTTCAAGAGTAACAACCCCAGTGACTACGACGGCACCGGGTGCATCCGATGGCTCAATGACTTCGCCGAGCAGCACAACCGCGCACTCCGGCTCATGCTGGAGCGCATTGTCCTCAAGGAGGACCCGAGCGTCAGTTGCACTACCTTTTTTACGCCTCAAGTGAGAGTTGTCTCAAAAAACAATATTCTTGGGTAAAAAAAGTGAGTAAAATATCTTCCCCAGCTGACTCATTGCACATAATTATAAGTACGATTACACTATTGTATCTAAAACGAAATACACATGACAAAGGAGACGAAAGTAGGAAAACAGTACAAATAGATGGCATTTATATATACTATTGTATCTAATAGGAAATAAACACGACAATGGGGATGACCAGGGAAACAGTACAAATAGTGGCATTTATATATATGTCATTTCTCCTCATTCTTTTCTCTACTTGTTTAATTGCTCGCAGCCTGTAGTGGGCCTTGAGTACTTTTTAAGCATGAGTTTGCAACATTAGCCAGGACTAATCCTGTTTGGTAACATAAACCGGGATTAATATCTATTTTTTAATTATTCTGATGTTACAAAAACAGAAATAAAAATGCCTTTAGTTCTGGTTGTGAAAACTGAGACTAAAATATAAATCTTTAGTCTCGGATCTATAATGTTGGTTTTGGGTTACGAACCGACACTATTGAATTTTTCTCCACTAGTGTTTGGAGGATGACACATGGAAAGAAACGCAGGACAATGTATGGAGAGAGAAAAATGGAATGATAAACGAGCGGTGAGTAGGGATGGCAATTCAACCTGCGAGTTTTGGACCGAACGGGTGCCGGTTTAAAATTGCAACCGCGAGTGCACCTGCACCCGAACCTGAGATCCGCGGGCGCGGGTGCGGGTTTGAAATTTCACCGTGCGCCCGCACCCGCTTAATGGTTGCATCTAAATGTATTCGCAAGCAATGTAAGACCTCTCATACATAAATTTAGATATTTTCTATAATAGTTTATTTATTTGGTTATTTATTGATTTGGAGACTATGTTGTTGTCCTCCCTAATGTTTACTGCGTTGTAAAACATAAATGTGCCGCTATATGTGATTTTTTTATTTGTTGATTTGGAGATTTTTATTTGATTATTTGTTCTAATTTATTATCTGGGTATGTGATGCTCCCAAACCCGCGGGCACCCGCATCCGAGATCCGGGGGTGCGGATGTGGGTGCATAAATTCACCCGTAGGTTCTTCGCGGGCGGGTAGGTTTTTGCTAAATCCACACCCGTATCCGCGGGTGCCATCCCTAGCAGTGAGAATATGATAGGGTTGAAAGTTCCATCCCCTCCTCAAGTGGCCGCCAGCAGCACAACACATATTGGGCTGTGCGTGCACAGTTGGGCGGACGGCGTGTGAGGGCGGTGGGCCTGCTCTTCTTGCTGCAGCTCGACACATCCCATGGCCATGCCTTCATCACAAGAACCATGATGCATCAACAAAGTTTGGCGTTGCTGTATGGTTGTAACACCCGGAATTTCATCACAAGTTAAAATAGCAACCTTTTAAAATTTTTTGGAATTTATGTGGAATTCAAATTTAATTTGCAGGAATATTGCTTTGAATAGGCATTTAAATTCTTTATATTAAAAAGAACTAAAATAAATATAAGGTCACCATTTGTTTGAGTGCATTTCATGCTGGAGCATTTTATTTGAGTGTTGAATTCAAATTGTTTTGAATTCAAATTTGGTTTTTTCTATTTGAATTTTAACAAAAGTTTCTAAAAGGTTCAATTTTCCAAAACCAAAGTTTCAACATCTCTTCTGCTCTGTTTCAACATTTCAGCACTGTTGTTTCAACATTTCAAAATCCTTCTTTTCTCTTCTCCGGCCCAATCTTCTCCCCTGCGCGGCCCAGCTTCCTTTCTCCTCTCCGTTGCGCTCGGCCCAGCGGCGACCCAGCCCAGCTCGCCCTCCTTCTCTTTTCTCCTCTCTCTCACCGACAAGGCGGCCCCACCTGTCATCCCTCTCCTTCCATCCCCACGCCGAATCGGACTCTAGTTCGAGTCCATGCCGTGCCGCACCGTCGCGTCTTTCCCTCGGCGTGCGTGCCATGCCAAGGTCCTCCCCATGCCTATATAAAGCGCCGTCACATCCCTCTCGAGCTCCCTTAGCTACCACCCCAAACCCTAGCACCGCAACCGAGCTCGCCATCGCCTCGAACCCTAGCTCGCCGCCACCACGTCAATCTCGGTCTCCACCGCTTCTCCTTCGACGAGAGCTTGCTCCAGCACTTCTCGGTGAGGTGAGGAACGCGCCGAGCCTTTTCTTCCTCTTTCTCCCGCTCTGTCTTGCGCGTTCATCCTCGTTGAAGTCCGTCAGCCACCGCCGGCCGCCGCCAGCTGTTCCGGCCGCTAAATCTCCGCTCGGGACCCCTCAAATAGAATCCCCATCTCCCTAGCTTCGTCCCGAGCCTTGAATCACTCGAAACCGTGCGCCGTGGCCTTGGATTCGCTGAGCTCCGGCGACCCTCCGCCGCGCGCCGCCGCTCCCTGCCTTCTCCGGCGACCAGCGCCGCCTGATGAAACCCTAGCCCTTAGATCTCGATCCGATGGTCCCAAACAGATCTGACCCGAGTCAACCGGGTCAGTACCAGTCAGCCGTAGCGATTTTGTGAGAAAACCCCTCTGTTTCCACAGAATCAACCCGCGTTCCAACCCTAGTCAAAAGTAATTCCACTTAGGTCCTTTTCTTCACGTCTTGGCCCCTGACCTTTCCTGGTTTCGAACCCACCATCCCTGGCCGCCTCTTTTGCATGTGAGCCCTTGGGTTTTTATATGTAATTATGTTTTAGCCCTAGGTTCTCTCTGTTTAAGCCCCTGTTAGTTTAGTTTTCTCGCAGTTAAGCCCTTGAACCTTGTTTAGCCCATATATTCTATGTTTTAAGTCCGTTTAACCTCGTTCTTGTTGCGTTAATCTTCTAGAAGCATAGAGTTTAGTTCACCAGTGTTGTTTACCATGTTTCATGTTTTAAAATAAATAATTAAATATTAATTTGCCTAATTGTTATTTGACTAGCTTTCTATATTAAAATTTAATTAGAGCTCTACCTTCATGTTTTATAATAAGAGTTAATTTGATTAATCATTAGGGAACTAACCTCTTATAACTAAAATATGGTTAGAGTTATATCCTGTCTTTTCATAAACAAAGATGTTAATTGGGTTAATGCTTATTTCATATGCTTTTCCAAGTAAAATCTAATTATCTTATATATTGGTTTTATAAACTAATACACAAGTTGCTTAATGGTCATTATTGAATATGGTTTTCTGAATAAAACTTGACTAGGTTTATACATCGGCTTTTGTGAATAAATGTTAACTTGATTAATATTTATTTAACTAGTTTTTTAATTAAAAGATATATATCGACATACCTCGGTTTGCATAAATTAAACTCAATAGGATAATGATCATTCAATTTGCTTTGTGAATAAAAGCTACATATGTTATATCTTGAGTTGTCTTAATTACATGTTAACTTGACTAATATGAATATAAATGTTTTTATAAATTATAAATTGACTTGTTGAACACGAATAATAAAGCTACTCGATTAGATGCTCATATACATTTCTTTTCTAAAGTTAATTGTATAATTGGTATAATTTATATATAATATTTACAAATAAAATTGATTAAGCTTTAATCCACCTTTTCTTATGAAAGTTTAACTTGAAATAATTCAAATATGAATATCTCTTTGAAATATTCATTGCACATGTTTTATTAATTAAAAGGAATGAAGCATATAGTCTGTGCTTTATTTTATAATATTAATCTTCCGATAGTTGTATCTTCTCGACCTTAGCTCCGATCTCAGTGTTTCTCGTGTCCTTTCGATCCTAACCGAGACCTCAACCTGTTTCTATGCTTGTTTACTATTGTTGCCCATGTTTGGTGTACTGTTTATTTATCTGTGCAATTGTTTGCTTGTATGTTCCCGTGTGACGATAGATGTTGTTCAAGCTGAGTTTGAAGATCAAGCTGTGAGGAGTTCGTTGAAGATCATGTCTACGAAGGAATTAAGGAATAACAGATATTATCCCTCAGCATATTCTCTTTTGACCTATGCAACATCATGTTAATTAATGTTTACTATTTGTTTGTATATTGCATTAATTTGATGGGTCCTATTTAAGGATAAATAGTCTTTTTCTCCTTAAGCCTTGTTACACCGGGTTTACTTTATGTTGGGTAGCTTTGCTTAGCTGCTATACTTGGGAATGGTTCACACTAATTATGAAGATAATAATTTTGTGCTACCATTTATCAAGATACTTATATCCATGTTCTGATGATGAAGTTAAACAAGATCACTTATGTTAATTGGAACATAGAGCGGCAACCTGAGATTTTCCCGTACAACCACAATACCATATGGCTCTGGTCTTGGCTAAGTAACTAGATGAACTGTGTGTTGTGTTTGCACTGCTAGTGGTGGAATTTGGGGGCATTACCGGCATGTCAGGTGCGGGGATCGAAAGACGAGAGAGGCTTTGCCGTTGTAACCGTGGTCTCTGGGGAGCAAACACATATATATAGGGAGTCTTTGGAAAAGCCTCGTAGCGTCCCTATTCAGTCACACCTCGGAAGTGTGGTACATGCCTGACCCGCACTGCATGGTTGGGTCTAAAGTTCTTCGGAGCTTTTACGCGAATTGTGGTGAAAGTGTACAACCTCTGCAGAGTGTAAAACTGTTATAACAGCCGTGTTCGCGGTTATGAACGGCCTGGATCCTCACATGATAATTGAACTTGAAGTTGAAAATAAATTGTGGTTCCTGGTTAAGGAGTGTGTGCTTTGGCGCGTATGATGTGAGATGATGTATATCTCTTTATATGATTAATTTGGGTTGGTATATACTTGTACCTTAGTAATCAGGTGCTTGTTAATAAAACTTGATCAACTAAAATGTTGACCGCTCTTAACCAAGCCTTTCCTTGAAAGCTTTGCATATTCTCCCACTTGTTGAGTACCAACCATAAGTGTACTCACCCTTGCTAAACATTGGATCATAGGGAGAAGAAGATGTGGAGTTCTTTAGTAACTTCAATGAAGATTGCTAGGCGTACGCAACCCCCAGTCAACTGCCTGTGGCGAAGAGTTGAAGATTCTGCTACTAGAAAGCGTTTGTATTGTATTTATTTTATCATTTCCGTTGTAACTTTGTGTTCTGTTTATTCATGGAGTCTATCATATATGTGAAACTTGATCCTGGCGCACATATGAGATGTATTCGGTTTGTGTTTCTAAAACCGGGTGTGACTATGGTCGTCACTTATCAAGGATGCAAGTGCCATATAAGTTGTAGGTACATGCATGATGCACCTTTATAATCCACAAAAGGTTTCGGGCGATGATATACATGTGAGCTCAAGGCAAGCTCATCAACAATTTTAAATATTCTAGCTTTCATATCTTCTTCCTTATATACACATCATGTAATTCTATCGCAATGCAAATTATTAAACATAAGGTCCAATAGGGAGGAAGTATCGTCGTTTCAACAAAAAAATTTTGTACATCTAATATTTTTATATTTCTCAACTTAATTAGAGAAACTCAACTTTGCATGGATCTGTAGGAGGCTAATCATGCAATAATGTAATTCTCCAACAATGGCAAAAACATACCAGAAAAAATCGAAACGTCCTTTGTTACAAATAGTTAGTTTAATGACCACATTAAACTTCCATAAATAAAAACATTCATGTTCATATTTATTCAATGGAGGAACAATATCTAGTTGTCTCGGTTTCAAACAGAGTAACTAAATTCATATATGTGCTAAACATGACCTCGAACATTTTGCATAGGAGAGAGCACTCGGGTATTGTTTACAAATGTTGACCATCCACCGTTAAGCAAGGGAGACCAGCCTATCAATGTTTCTTTCCTGAAAACAAAATGATACATAAGAATAGGCATTACATTACTTTCTAGGGAATAAATGCGAGAATATAAATGACAACATAGAACCTTAATTATTGCTCAATTCAAACTAAACTAGATAGGTAGGGGCTATGCTGCACCGTCCAAGTTGTATTGTGCATAACTAATGCATATAAAGTTAAAATGGTAGTAAATAGTCCCGGCATTGTACGGAATCGTATCCATAGAAATTTCACCGATTTTACATATCTAGTGTAGTGGTTTATCTAGTATTTTCCCCAAGGGTATACTGTAATAAATTTTTATAGACAAATGGTATACTATGTATAATTTGGTAGACCTTTTCAAATTTTGCTGATAATTCGGCCTAAAAAATAAATATAAGCACCAGTCTTAATATCAATAAGATAGTGGCTTTCAGAGGTGCTTACATATGCTCACGGACCTAAAATAAGCACCAAGTGCAAAAGCTATATAAATTATAGCACAAATAGTTCGATCATATATAAAAAGGTGCTGACAGATGCTCACGGACCTAAAATCCTTGAAATATGATTATTATTGTGTCATTTCTTCTCTAGCTCATGATTTCTGAGGCCATAACAATCTTTAACATACTATATTAATTATAAATGTTCATTCCTATAAAACAAATTTAAGGATAGGCTGAAATTTCCGGTATATGAGTTGAACAATAGTACACTTTATACACGCCACAGCTTACCTCTGGGAAAACCATTATCCCTTATCCATGTTTGATTTATCTTCACGACGAAACTGAAGCTCTTAGATTATTCATACTGCCTCATATATTAATTTTAGGTTGACTCAGGAATCTATAACTTCTAAGATGGACTCGAACTAGGACAAACTTTGCACTAATTTCATCAATGGAATGTAATACTTTCTAATCATTTTATTATTTGAAGTTGTGGATGTCTGTATAGATGAGTGAAGTTTTAAATAAAAGAAAAAGGAAAAAACTATCATTTCACTAGCTAGCAATTGTTTTTTTAAAAGGAAGCTAGCAATTGGTTGAGTGTAGTACAGAAGTGACCTCTATGGTCTATTAAAAATAAAATAGTTTTCCAATCTCTTTTCGTCTGACTATCCATGCTCCCATTACGAGCTGAAACGGACATGCCACTATATAGCAGGTGTGGGTATATGCATGGGTCGAGACATGGTAGCATATATGACTGATTTATTAAAAAGTACACTAATGCTTGTCAATATCCTAGCGCAAAATATTTTGCAAGATATGTATACTGTTTAATAGCTTAACAGGACAACTAATTAAATTAGTCATTGAACCCTGCAATGGACAAATTTATAGTCTAATGGTAATGTTACCTACTATGTCAAATATTTTAGTCTATTACACTCAATATGACTACTGGCCGAATGATGATCAAAGTACTTAGGAACAAAATAACATATACATGATGGTTGCGGGAAAACTTACCGAGAATTATTGTCAAATCCATCGAGAAGTATAGCCAATGTGCCGGCCCAAGGACAAATTCAGATAATTGAAGTTTCTTTTTTTTTTTTTGTGGTGTGTGGGGGCGGGGGGCGGTGGTGAGAGAGAAAAAGAGAGGAAGTGGATATGATGTTGGGTCTCTAAAATTCCAGCAGAACAAAGGATGTTTTCTTTTTTGTTTTGTCGAAGGAAGGAATAGGAATGATATATTTTATTTAAAATATATCAAATATTATGTTTTGTTTGTTTAAGGTAACAAGGGGATTTATGTATAAAGCACAGCAAGAGTTTTCTTCTTCACAAAAGGAAGAAACATATAAATGATGAATTTTATTTTGAAATATAACAATATAGTTTTTTTTGTTTGTTTCAGATAAGAAGCAGTTCTTGTTTGGAAGCACATCAAACCAGTTGTTAACAACATAAAGGATGAAGGGTGGCAAGGACGTATCTTATTTCAAATATAAAATGATTATTTTTTTTGTTTGAGACTACAAGCCTTAGTAAGATTTTTCAATGACAACAATGGGGGAAGTTATACTTCATGAACAATAGTTGATGATATTTTTTTTGTTTTCAACGGAAAGCTGAGGAAATAACTATTTCGAAAGTACTTTTATTAAAAAAAAGTGATCAGGGCTAGAGAACCAAATACAGAGTATGGGGTAGATATGGCAAATACATTTTTTAATTCAAATAAAAAGAGATGCAAGGAGGCAGAAAGTAACTAGAAATAGAAGATGTATGACAAAGAATGCTTGACGGATGCCTTAAGGAAACACTGGATTGTGCACATGGTAGAGCACTAGGAACATAGCAGCGTATTGGAAGTTTGGAACTGGAGCAACATAAATAGAAACAGGGGCGGACCATGGACGGTGCAGAAATTGAAAGAAAATTCTGATTAATTGATGTTTGACTTATGATTATCCAGCCAATCCCAATTGATGGTGACCTAACTGCAAAATTGGAGAAAGGATACTTCAAAAAATTGAATGATAAAAAACAAGCACATATCCATTTGGGGACCTAACATCTTACGTTTGCTTTGAAGCGTCACTATCATTATCGCTTTCACCATCGGTGGTTGGAAATTCAAAACTGTTCACCAAGCATAAAAGTAGAAATTAAAAGCAACCATAGGTAAGCAAAAGAAAGAAAGGAGCCAAGCATAGGACTCAATTCATTGGGAGAACAGATAGCATACCTTCCATGATCGGAAGCCGCAGCAGGACTATCGCAGCTCTCACCTTCGTACATTTGCCATTCACGCACTCTTGAGAGCTCAAGAATTGGATCAAGAGTTGCATAGTTCGGATGGATGCGAACTGCAGCCTTGAACATGGTCTCCACATTCTCCACCTCCATAATTTTTGCTTTGTAGCAGTCAACCTTGACAGTGACATGTTTAAGGGAAGTCAGGTTCTCCAAGCCAATATCTAGACTACCACCAACTCTCTTCCCTAACTGAAAGGAAAACTCAAGCTTTCGAAGCATCGGCATAACTCGTTTAGCGAACACCATCAAACATCCTCCATAGTGCAAAAACTTCATCTGTTCTAAAGATTGAAAGTGCTGAGCGTTGTCAATCATCACCCTTTCTTGAGCAGTGCTATTCTCGTATACTTGTAGTTCAAGAAAACGCAGCGCGGGTAATTCTCCAAGCATTTCAAGGTCATCCTGTGTGAATTTATTAACAGCGATTGTTAAGCCTGACAGAAGCTCGAGTTTGGAAAACCATCGTGGCAGCTGATGGAAGGTTGTCGAGGTTCCACGAAAGAATTTGAGCCGGGCAGGGATACGCTCATCTGACAAGCCATCTAGGGAACATAAACCAGATCGGTCGATGAAAAGACCCACTAGATTTCCGAGGTTAGAGAGACTCTGGACAAAAGCCTTGTTATAACTCTTGTTATAACCTAATCCACGTATACAGAGCACCCTCAGTGCTGCAAGCTTTCCTAGCTCAGCCACAGTATTTTGTGCAATCTGAACCCATGATATTATTTGCAGTAGACTTAATTTCCCTATCCCATCTGGCATCGTCATAGAAGAATCAACAAGTAGACTCTGAAGGTTTGTAAGATTAACAATACTTGCCGGCGGTGCATCTATGGAGGCATTACTTATATCCAACACCTGCAGATGCTGTAAGTTTCCAATTTCTTCTAGAACCTCATTTTTAAGATGACCTCGTAGTTGCAGATACCTCAAATGATGCAAATTCCGTAGATCTTTAGGACAATTGTTCTTGCTGGGAAAACCATCCAGATCCAAAACACGAAGAACAGAAAACCTTGACAGAGGGGGCATCCGCTTGAAAGCTTCACCAAATGCAATTACTGACCTCACATGAGACACATCGACTGTATCTTCTGGTATTATTTCTTCCTTCTTGTTGGTATCTTGCAGCGACAATCGGCGGATCTTACAGCCGAATGGGATGAGTTCTACACAATCTGACCTTACCACAAAATTTTCTTCAATCGACAGGGAAATGAGAAGATCAAGTATGATATCATGGACACGGCAAGAGCTTGCAATGCCTTCTAGGTCAATTTCTAATGGTTGGATGAAGCTTCTATTGACAAGATCAACGAAATAACCTTCTGCACGCTCGCATAACTCATAATAATTTTTCCTGCCATGCTTTTCATCAATAAGGCCTTCAGCTACCCATCTGCTTAAAAGGCTGTCTTTGTTAATTATGCAATCCTCCGGGAAAAAGCTTAGATACAACAGACAAGGCTTTAGATGGGAAGGGAGCTCAGAAAAACTAAGAGATAATATCACTCTCATTGTCTCCATATCATCCTTAGGTTTATTGGGTCCTGAATGAATGGAGCTGTATACAGCATCCCATTCTGCCTTTGTTCTCGGTTTACAAGCCAGTAAACCAGCTATTGTAGTGATAGCTAATGGTAATCCACCACATCTCTTCAAAATTCTCCCAGCTACTTCATCCAACTTAGTATTAATAACTTCTCCTTCTTTAAATACCCTTGCATATAGCAACGTTTTGGAGTCTTCATGAGAAAGATGTTCCAGTTCGTACACAGCACCACGAACAGTATTGCTACAAAATTTCCCCACATCAAGATTACGGGTTGTGACAATTACTCTGCTTCCGTAATGGTTGTCAATCAAAGCACATTTGAGTATTTTCCATGCTGATGTATCCCATATGTCATCTATTACAATAAGATACCTATAGTGTTGCAATAGTATTATTAGATGGAAGCTAAAATATTTCCACAAAAAAGTAGAAGTAAACTAGAGCTTATGCTCCAGTAGATTTACAACAGTTTTTGTTGACGACCAAAAATGGCTTAAAGTCGATCAGGCTGGGACAGCCGGTCTAGACCGCCTGTACACGCGGTTAGACCGGCTGGGCCCTGTAGCTGATATGGCAATGTGCCAGGTGGTCTAACCGCCTGTCACAGGCGGTCTGACCGCGTGTCCCCGAATCCAAGTAGATCAGTTTTTTGCACGTTTTTTAGATCCATCCAAGGACTTCCTTGTGGGGCAAGACCTCCCCACCCTATAAATATAAAGGGCCGTGGCCGATTGAGGACCTCTACCCAATTGTACAAATCATTGTCTTACTTTTTATCTCCAAACCCTAGTTTTTCCAACCCTTTTGCTTTCCTTCTTCGTCTCCGCGGCATTTTAGGATGTTCTAAGTGGCCTTGCCGACCTTAGAACAACCCTAGGTTTGCAGCCTCCGACGGGGTCCCTCCCGAGGTTGTGATCGTAGGCTTTCGCGGCTCCTCTGTTACAGGCGGTCTGACCGGCCCTTACAGGCAGTCTGACCGGCTGCTCTCAGGAGTTCTGGCGAGGAGAATTCGACGACCGCGCGATCTAGCACTTTCGTGTGTTGAGCAAAAGTGCGTCAACATATTTTGGCGACTCCGCTGGGGAAGAAATCTGGTTTTTGAAGACCGATCTACTATCCCTAGCACTATGGGCTTCGACGTTGGAGAAGACAACATCGTGACGGCCTCGCTTGAAGATCTTTCTGCTGAAGATCATGAGAGGTTTATGGCGGTCCAAAAGCACCTCGAGGCGGAGTTCTTGAAGACGTTTCGGAAAGGTCTTGAAGATCGTTCGGCGAAAAGTGTTCGAGACTTCGTAATGCCTTCTTTTAAGATGAGTAAGGGGCAAATTGAGGTAATTGACAATGTAAGCACTTCTGCACCTCAACCCCCTGCATCTACTCCTATGGGTCAAACTTTTTCGAATTGTGATTCATTAGTTGAACAATTATTAGAACGACTCGAAAAATTAGAGGGTAAATCTATAGATACTCATGAATTATCTGAGCGTAATATTTTCTATGGTATGCCACCGAATTACTTTGCTGGACACACCCCGCCACCACCCAATATGTCCAGACCGAACACGGTCAATGCAAGTGGGTCGGCAGTGGTTGAGTCTGCAGCCGGTCAGACCGCCAACACAGCCGGTCAGACCGCGACAGGCGGTCAGACCGCGTGTTCAGGTGGTCAGACATATTCGACTAATGCTATGGTGTTCGTGCCGGAGCAACGTTTGCCGCTGTCTACTGTTCCAAACTCGGTCTCCGCTGGCCGTGCTGGTCCAGTAGCTACAACAGGTGCTACTTATTCCACGACTATGCATACTGTGAATTCGGATGGTGTACCCGATGATGTTTTTATTACACATAGAGACATGCAGAATAGACAAGCACCTCACTTGAATTATATGAATGCTATGCAATCTTCGGCCCAACAAGATCCCTAGTGGGCCGAATTTACTACATTCAGGGATAAATTGTCTGATGTGATAAGAAATAAGCTAGATGTTGATTTTGGTAATACTAGAGTATATAAAAAACCTTATCATGCTAGCTTTGATACTTTTCCTTTTTCCAATGGGTGGCGCTTGCCTGATTTTGTAAAATTTAGTGGAGATGATGAGCGCACCACTTGGGAACATATTAGCCAATATGTAGCTCAACTAGGGAAAGCTGGAAATTATTAAGCAATTAGAGTATGCTTGTTTTCATTGTCACTTACTAGTACTGCTTTTGCTTGGTTTTCTTCATTAGCCCCTGGTTCTATTATGAGTTGGGATCAACTAGAGCGTAATTTTCATGATCACTTTTATAGTGGTAATCATGAGATGAATTAGCAGATTTGGCATCGGTTAGACAGGGTCAAGATGAAACTGTCTCTCAATTTATGAGAAGATTTAAAGATATTAAAAACCGTTGTTTCAATTTGTCTATTTCTGAGGTTGATCTTGTTGGCTGTGCTTTAGAGGTTTAAAATCCTCTATTAGGGAAAAAAATGATAACTATGATTATTATTCGGTCGCACAAGTACATATTAGAGCTGAGGTAGCTGAAGGCCGAATGAATAAAGAGAAAGAGAGTTTTAAGACACGTTGGTCTAATGTTCATATAGTTGATTATGAATCCGATGATTCGACCGACGATGATAATGATGTTTATTTAGCAGAGTTTGTATGGCCTGCTAATAAGAAAACTGTGTCATGCTTATCTCTTAAGCCGATTCATAAGAATCGGCAAAAAGACATAAAGTTTACTTTTGGTGTATCCAAATATGATCGTATATTTGATGAATTGCATAAATTTGGTTACATCAAGATTTCTCATGTTATTCCACCTACGGAATAATTGATGAAGCGTGCTTATTGTAAGATTCATAATTCTTTTTTGCATGCTACTAATGATTGCAATGTCTTCCATCGACAGGTTCAATCGGCTATTAATGAGAGCCGTTTGAAGTTTCATGAGATGCAAATTGATGAGACTTCTTTTCCTGTCAACACCATGGAGTTGCAGTAGCCCAAGGTCTTGGTTCGGCCACATCAAGCCGAATCTACCAAAGGAAAGAACATGGTGTTTGGAGAGGAAAGACCGTCTTCAAAAGAGTCGGTTGGAGAGGTGACTTATGAGAAGACGGCTGATGGCAAAGAGTCGTTCAAGGTTACTGTGAAATCCTCTGGGCAATGGGGGCAAGGATCGGTCACTATTCCTAGACCGCGGGCGCTCGGGACTGGTCTGCGCCAGGCGGTCAGACCGGCTGCGCCAGGCGGTCAGACCGCCTGTCCCCATGGAAGCCCGAAGATGCTGATTCCGAAGCGTCCAGAAGTTGGTACTTGGAAGATGAACGTGGTAAAGGAACAGGGTGTTCTGAAGCCCAAAGTCACGTTTGATATGCTTTATGATAAGTACACCAAACAAAAGGCCGTTCCAAGTGATCGGCCGTTAAAAAAATAATGAAATCACCGATTCGGAACGAGAGGGTTCCTTCGCCTCCTCGTATGAAGTTGGATCCGATGTGGGATGACAATGGAGTGATGTGGGTGCCATATCATTCAAATGTCCAGCCTTCGTTTCATCCTGGCTGGGAAGGTCCAAAAAGACGTATGCAGGACAGGATCGTTTATCCCAGGAGAGACCGATTGGCTTTCCGTCAATCTGGTCAAGAGCGCTGGGCATAGGCGGTGAGACCGCCTGTAACAGGCGGTCAGACCGCTCATCAGGGTCAGCTGCCTAGAGCTCCTTTGAAGCAGGTTTATCGACCTAAGAAGAAGGAGGAGGTGCAGAGCATGGATGTGGACTCGGAGAGGACTACTGAGTTCGATATTATTCAGGTTGGAACTATGAATGTTCCTATTGAAAAGAGTCTGGCTATGAAGCCGACTTCTAGTGAAAAAGGTAGTGGAAGACCAGGGGGCTAGTACTGGCAAGATTCAGCAGCGCTTTCTTCCAAAGTGGTGTCCTGAAGGGTTGACTCGCACGCAGAAGAGGAAGCTTCAGAGACTTCGTTTTCGGGAAAGACAAGAGCAAGAGTTGGAGAAGCAGAGAGATGAATTCTTCAACCAAGTCAAGCCCATGATTCCACAGAAGAAGGAGTGGAAGCCGAAGGGAGACCAACAGGCGGTCCAACTGGGTGTACAGGTGGTCCAGACCGCCTGTCATTCTGAGTCAGCGGCCCAGGCGGTCAGACCGCCTGTACAGGCGGTCAGACCGGGTGACGCGGGAGCGCCCGGTGTTTCTTCTTCTGGTTCTTAGGCTTGTGATAGCGAGTTACCATCGGTTCCCACTGTTGAGGACGATGAAGAGCTCGTTGATTACAGTTCTTCTCCAGAGCGCATGAATCTTGATGTGAATGTGCTTCATATGTCTATGAGTGGAGACATGCTTTCGGAGGAGGAAGTTGCTCATCTTGATTTTGGTCCCAAGGAAGCCATATTTCAGAAGCCTAAAGCTGAGGACAATCACTTGAAGGCTTTTTATATTTGAAGGGACATATCAATGGGAAGCCAGTCTCGCGGATGTTGGTCGATGGAGGGGCTATTGTGAACTTAATGCCCTATTCTTTGTACAAGAAGCTTGGTGGTTCAGATTCGGAGCTGATCAAGACCAACATGACCATCAGTGGCATTGGAGGAGGAGAGCCTATTGGCGCCAAAGGGGTGATCTCTATAGAGCTTACTATTGGAAGTAAGACATTGGCCACTGCTTTCTTCGTCGCTGAGACTCAAGGTAACTTCAGTTTAATCTTGGGTCGTGATTGGATTCATGCAAACCAATGCATTTCTTCTACTTTGCATCAATGTTTGATTCAATGGGTAGATGATGAAGTAGAAGTTGTGCATGGTGATACTTCTGCTTGTGTTGCTTTAGCTGATAGCTCTTTGATTGGTATTCATGATGATGTTAGATATTTGTCAGGCTTTGATCTTTCTGAATTTGAGTTTATCAGCTGTACTAAGAATGGCTTCATCCCTACTGTCATAAAGCCGATAAACAATCGGCTGGATCATCTCATATGATTTAATGGATAATCGAGAGTGGTTGCAGTAGAGACTTGAACACTATCGGTCGCATCAGAACGATATGTGTGAAGCTATTGAAGACTTTGATGATATAAGCAAGCTAGGATGTGGTTTTACGTCGGCCGATCCCCTTGAGGAGGTAGACATTGGTGATGGTTCTTTACCCAGGCCGACGTTTGTAAATAAGAATTTAGATCCTATTTTTAAATCTGAATTAATAATGTTATTAAATGAGTATGTCAATTGCTTTGCTTGGAATTATCATGAAATGTCTGGTTTAAGCCAAGAGCTTGTTGAGCATCGGTTGCCTATTAAGTCTGGTTTTAGGCCTCATAAACAACCAACTAGGCGTTTTAATCCTGAAATTTATGACCGAGTTAAAGAGGAAATAAATCGGTTATTAGAAGCAAAGTTTATTAGACCTTGTCGATATGCTGAATGGATTTCTAATATTGTACCCGTGGAAAAGAAAGGAACGGGTAAGAGTAGAGTGTGTATTGATTTTAGAAATCTTAATCGTGCTACTCCTAAAGATGAATATCCTATGCCAATAGCCGATATGCTTATCGATGCTGCGTCTGGACATAGAATGATTAGCTTTCTTGATGGTAATGCTGGTTACAATCAAATATTTATGGCCGAAGAGGATATATCCAAAACGGCTTTTGTATGTCCAGGCTTTGTTGGTTTATTTGAGTGGACTCTTATGGCTTTTGGTTTAAAGAATGCCGGTGCTACTTATCAAAGGGCAATAAATTTAGTCTTCCATGATTTACTTGGTTTTATCTTGGAGGTTTATATCGATGATATTGTTGTCAAATCGGCTGGAAGTTTTTCTCATTTGGCTGATTTGAGACTTGCATTTGAAATAATGCGTCGGTATGGTTTGAAGATGAATCTACTCAAGTGTGCTTTTGGTGTGTCGGCTGGGAAGTTTTTGGGCTTCATAGTTCATGAAAAATGGAATAGAAATTGATCCAAAAAAGGCCGATACTATTGGCAAGTTGCAGACGCCTAGTTCTAAGAAAGAGTTGCAGAAATTCTTGGGCAAGGTGAATTACTTGAGAAGATTTATTTGCAATTTGTCGGGAAAGGTGAATGCTTTTACTCCTTTGTTTCGGTTGAAAGATGATGCTGAATTTACTTGGTTTGCAAAAGTGGCTGTGGAGTTGGTGTTATTCTTATTTCACCAAACGGTGTTGTTTTTGAGGCTCTTAACCGATTAGATCATAAGTGCACTAATAACCAAACCGAATATGAAGCTTTATTATTCGGGTTGGAGATGTTACATGACATGGGAGTAAAACATGTGGAAGCATATGGTGATTCTCTTTTGGTGGTTCAGCAAGTATCTAAGGTTTGTCAATGCTTAGATGGATTTTTGAATGCTTATCTTGATAAGTGTTTAGATATTATATCTTGCTTTGATGAGTTTGTTATTTATCATATACCAAGAGAAGAGAATCCTAGAGCTAATGCGTTGGCACAGCAGGCATCAGGCTATAATGTTCAGAAAAGAAATTTTCATGAAAAGAGGCTGATGTTTCGGGAAGCCGACGTTTCGCTCTAGAACAGGCGGTTCGACCGCCTGTTACGGCCGGTCTGACCGGTACGGCCGGTCCCACCGCCAGTACAGGCGGTCTGACCGCCTGTCCTCTGAAAATACTGATTCGGCTATTAATGATTTTTAATCTGTTGTGGCCGATGCTGGTGATTGGAGGAAGCCTCTGGTGGAGTATTTGCAGGATGCTAGCAGGTCAGTGGATCGAAAAGTCCGACGATGGGCTTTCAAGTTTACTTTGGTTGATGGTGAACTATATCGTCGGACTATGGATGAATTGCTTTTGAAATGTTTAGATCCTAATCAAGCTAGATTAGCTATGGCAGAGGTTCATGAAGGAATTTGTGGTACACATCAACGGCTCGAATGATGAAGTGGCTTCTTAGACGGGCTTGTTTTTATTGGCCTACGATGATATCCGATTGTTTTCGTTACTACAAAGGATGTGAAGAGTGTCAAAAGTTCGGGGATATTTAGATTGCACCTGCTACGTTGATGCATCCGATCATTAAGCCATGGACTTTTAGAGGATGGGGTTTAGATTTTGTTGGTAAGATTCATCCTCCTTCATACAAGGGTCATTGTTTTGTGATTGTGGCTACTGATTATTTTACCAAGTGGACTGAAGCAATTCCCCTAAAAAACATGACACATAGAGAGGTGATTGAGTTTATTACTGAGCATATTATTCATAGATTTGGGATTCCTCAAACATTGACGACAGATCAAGGGACATCGTTTATTTCTAAAGAGGTACGTGAGTTTGTTGGATCCTATGGTATTAAATTGCTCAATTCATCTCCATATTATGCTCAAGCCAATGGTCAAGCCGATTTTAGCAATAAGATTTTGATCAAGCTCATAAAGAAGAAGATTGAAGATCATCCTAAGCGGTGGCACGAGGTTTTATCTGAAGCATTATGGGCACATCGTATTTCTAGACATGGTGCTACTAAGGTTACTCCATTTGAGCTTGTCTATGGTCAAGAGGCCATTCTGCCCGTTGAGGTAAATCTGGCTGCTTATAGATTGGCTAAGCAGAATGATCTTGATGCTAGCATATATAGTGCTTTCATGATGGATAATATTGATGAGGTGACCGACAAGCGTTTGGAGGCCTTAGAGGAGATTGAAAAAGATAAAAGAAGAGTGGCTCGAGCATATAACAAGAAGGTAAAACTCAAATCCTTTCAAGTTGGTGATTTGGTTTGGAAGACTATTTTGCCTATAGGAACAAAGAGCAACAAATTTGGTAAATGGTCGCCGAATTGGGAAGGACCATATCGTATTGTGAAGGTCTGTTCTGGGAATTCTTATGTGGTGGAGACTTTGCAAGGGTTTTAGTTGCTAAGGGCGCTCAATGGGAAGTACTTAAAGAAATATCATCTAAGTGTTTGGCAACATGCTTGAAAGGATTTGGCCGATATGTGATATCGCCCTTAGGGAAAAAATAGCCAACAATAGAGGGTCGCCCTTAGTCTAATTAAATGTTTTATGGTAAACAAAGTTTTACCAAAAAAAAACAGGGGCATATGTTGACGACCAAAAATGGCTTAAAGCCGATCAGACTAGGACAACCGATCTAGACCGCCTGTACACGCGGTTAGACCGGCTGGGCCCTGTAGCTGATCTGGCAATGTGCCAGGTAGTCTAACCGCCTGTCACAGGCGGTCTGACCGCCTGTCCCCGAGTCCAAGTAGAATCAGTTTTTTGCACGTTTTTTAGATCCATCCAAGGACTTCCTTGCGGGGCAAGACCTTCCCACCCTATAAATATAAAGGGCCGTGGACAATTGAGGCAAAAGAAGGAGTTCAGTTTGGAAACTCTACCCAATCGTACAAATCATTGTCTTACTTTTTATCTCCAAACCTTAGCTTTTCCAACCCTTTTGCTTTCCTTCTTCGTCTCCGCGACGTTTTAGGATGTTCTAAGTGGCCTTGCCGACCTTAGAACAACCCTAGGTTTGCAGGCTCCGACGGGGTCCCTCCCGAGGTTGTGATCGTAGGATTTTGCGGCGCCTCTGTTACAGGCGGTCTGACCGGCCCTTACAGGCGGTCTGACCGGCTGCTCTCAGGAGTTCCGGCAAGGAGACTTTGACGACCGCGCGATCTAGCGCTTTCGTGTGTTGACCAAAAGTGCGTCAACAGTTTTATAGCAATGATGAGCTACAGATAGGTCATAGACAATTCTCTATGTACTTAAAACAACTATAACTATATATGTTTAACACCTGTACCAACAGGTCATGAAAAGTTTAAAACCAATAATGTATCAAAAATGTAATCATTAAAAGTTATTTTTATGTTTAAGCTAAATTTAACTCAACCAATACAAACCTCTTTAAATAATTGAGACTGCACAGGTATCACATGATAATATTTGTTTTTTTTACAGAACACATGATAATATTTGACATTTGTTGGCCTTCTTTAAATTTGTTTATTACATTATGAGATCTCACTGTCTGGCCCTATAATTAATAGGGTCACTCTCAAAGGCTCGGGGAATCCCGCAACCAGGCATTCAGGCCTCAAAAGAAAAATAAATGGAAAGATGCTAATCGTTGAAAGTGGAAACTGCATGGGGGCTTCAAGTGAAATAGTGCTACCCTAGAAACGCTCATCCGCTCATAACATCTGTTTTTTCCACTGTCACTGGGAATAAAAAATGGTACTGTAACAGGTCTAAAGACCAAGGCCTTGGAGGCACTTTAGTAGGTCTCCACCGGAAAATTATAATTTAGTGTTTAATGTGAGATGCTAAGAAACCTATGTGTGACGCAAGTGGTCATGGGTTGGAATCGTATGCACCGCACAAGCACAATTTTGCAAATCAACAAGACCTGGCTTGTGATGCGGGGCCATGTAGGGGCCTGCTCATTTTAGAAATATTTTTTTGTAAGAAATAACCCAGTACTAAAAGGTGCCTTTAAGTACCGGCCCGATACTAAAAGTCGAGAATTTTAGTGTTGTTTGCTTTTGCCAGTTCCAAAACGGAGAATAATAGGGTTTTGCAACTGGTATCAATAACCTCGTCTATAGTTTAGCTGATTCTCAGTCACAAATACCTATTATTAGACCGGGGCATTTGTGGCCCGGCCCGCAGGCTCGACCCGAGCCCAGTGGGTTTTAGCCCGCCCACGACTCCTAATGGGAGGGCGTGGTCAGCGAAAACCAAGCCCAAAAAAATGGGCCGGCCCGAGCCCGCTCATACAATTAAATTCATTTATTTTTCAACTAAAAAGAACGGGAAGCCCGAGCCCGCCCACGGCCCGGCCCAAGCCCAGCCTGAAAACTCGGCCCGACCTTGCCCATGGGATGGGCGTGGGCAAGAATTTTTGGCCCGAAAGAAAACGGGCTTTTTTAGGCCCGACCCGAATAATAGGGTTTTGCAACTGGTATCAATAACCTCGTCTATAGTGTAGCTGAATCTCAGTCACAAATACCTATTATAAATGTTGAGGGATGTGTTCCAAAGGCACAACAATAAAGAAAGTGAAGTGTGTCATGTATCTACCTTGATTTCTTGAACATAGTTTGCCTCTTGAGCATGGATAGATTCGCAGCACATGACCAACCAATTTCTTTAGTGTGTTCTTCGTGGTCTTCGGATACTTATTGTGAGACATGACATTATAGTAGAGGGCCTCATCCATGCAGGCCAGTCGGCATGGGTATGGATGCACATCGGGCCCAAATCCATTGAGGAGACTGTTAGAGTTGATCTCCACCGGCTCGGTCCAACGACCAAGTCGAACCCTATATAGCGCTATGATTGGGGACGCACAACCAGCTCATGGTTGCAGGCCCCGTTGCGCAGCACTGTAAAAAGGAAGGTGGGGGCCAGGGGCACGTACACCAAGGTTCACTGTGCCCACCAGACCTAGATCACGAAACCTATTGACCTGATCTGAGCAGCGCCGAAGTGACGAGAAGTTTACAGCCTCTATGCTGCACCACCGTTGTCCTTAACCTCGCCACCGTCGTCAGTGCATCATCTACACCGATTCGTACCTCTAGCTACCTCAGCGTCGACTACGCCGGCTATTACCACCATGTCAAGGTGATTGGAATTTTGTTTTGGGAAGAAATCAAGAAGCCCTAACCATATCCTTAGAAAAGAAAGGCAGGGCAGAATTGACCTATCTATAGGTCTCACAGTTGCCTCCATCGCCGACTGTACCTTGACACCGCGCGGGAAGTTGAGCCAAGCCGACACTCGACACTGCATCGCCGGCAAATGTGCTCAGGTTGGAGCATTACCGTGAGGCCACTCGACAGCAGCGCACTAAACCTTGCCCGAACACGCGTGACGGAGAGAAGCCCTATGAATGCGGTGTCCACCCGACTGGCAGCCATGGGTGAAATTTGCCAGTTCTTCCACTCATAAGGGTTTCAGGAGACGGTGAGGCGGGGGGAGGGGGGTCTTGTCGGTTTTGATCTGGCATGAACGATGCCCAAATGTCTGATTGCATTCTTTGACTAGTGGCAGCCACGCCGACTTCTGGTCCAGGCGAGGGGAGTTTCCTTCCTAGGCTCATGTTATGGCTTGGGACGCAGCGGTGTGCGCGTGTATGGGCCGTAGGAAATATTCGAGCATATGGGCCAAGCCGCTAAGAGCCAAGCTACGATCTAGTTGCTAGGCTGAGCCGCATGAAGGCATGGGCAGCCCGAGCCAAAAAGAATGGGTCGTTTTGCTATGAACAGTAGAAGTTTTTTTGTTTTAATTTTATTCTTTTTTAGAAGCTCTTTTGATAGACTTATTATCGATTTTGATCGCCGTTCATTTTGAACCAATGGTATAAATAGTTTAGAGAGTAGATGAGTCCATGGAAATTTTTAGCAGATATAATTGCTTTCTAGTGCTATGATGTCTATCTTCCAATTAAATTAAAAAATGTGATTGCTATGTGCTTGCACGCATCGATGATACCTTTAGCATGCCTTTGGGCTTGTCGCATGATTTCAACGAAGCTCGAGATCAGTCAACAAGTTTCTGCTTGTGTAGTGCTTGTTGGCTTGAAGGACATAACCTTTGAGAAGGATAGATTGAGGTTGTATTGTCATCAGTCACAAAAAAAAGGGGGAGATTGAAAGAGCATCAATGTCCCTCAATTATTTTTGTGATTAATGACAATATAATCAATGTGACTAACGTGTGTTTTGCAGCGTCAAAAGTCAAGTTAGTGCATTGATGGGCTTTCATGGGTTTCTTGGCCACCATCAATGAGTCGATCTAGTATTTGCTGCAAATAAAGGATTTTGCTCGAAGGCTAAGTATAAGCTAGCTCTAAGTGTCATGGATGTTGGGGACACTTAGATTAGTATAGGTTCTTTGTTTTCTCCTTTGGCCGTACTATAAAGGGGGGGGGTCGATGGGTTTGAACCAAAAGTGAGCACCGACTATTTCGGTGGGGTGCCCACTGAAACAGTCGGTGGCTCTGAAAAGTTTAAACGGCTAGTTTCGTGAGTGGGAGGTATTTAAGGGGCTCTTCCTCTCACAATTGAGCTCTCTTGCCACCTGAGGTCTTGTGTTATAGCTGAGGTTTTGCAAGGCAAGAGAAGCACTTGGAATCCATGGAGTTTTTGATTTGAAGGTTAAGGACATCATTAGTGCTTGAGAGTAGCAAGTGTGCACCACTTCTTTGCTTGGGCTAGTCTAGGTCAAGTGAAGTCTTTTGGCTTGTTACTCTTGGTGATTGGCATCACCTAGACGGCTTGGTGGCGTTGGTGTTGAAAGCTCACAAGGAGGTGATTGTGTGATGCTCCAAGAGGTTGTGCACAGTTCTGGAATCTGTCGTCCCGGAGTGGGAAATGGATTATCACTAGAGAGCACTTGATCCTTGCGCGGATCAAAGGAGAGCGATACCCTTGCGTGGGTGCTCCAACAAGGAATAGGGGAAGTGTTGACTCCTCGATACCATGGGAAAAAATCGGCTTCTCCTTGTCTCTTTACCTTTCAGCAATTTCCTTTATGCATTTACATTTCTTGAGTTTGCAATGCTAGGGTAGAGACTTGGAACTAGGTTGCTAAACTTGTCCACTAGATAGGTTAACGATATTGGGGCGAATGGCTTTCGGTTAAGTTACTCTTCCGAGAATTTTTAGTAGAAGCCTAATTGAACACCCCCCTCTTAGGAATCTTGATCCTTTCACCGGCCCTTCTCCGTTGGGCAAGTAGTCGAGCTTTTCTTGGATAAGGCTTGGTATTATGGCCGGACGAGCTTTAGCAAGCTCTCACAAGGACATGGGAATGTTCTTTCCGGAGGATAGTTTTTGCCGAAGATCATAGCTTCCAGCAATGTTTTGCCTATTCCAGTATGATGTATAAACAAAGGGTTTTGTTTTATATAATGTTTCTAGGTTTTCTAGATTTATTTTTCTATTTATTACGAAGGTAACTGTTTATCCTTGGCTTACTGTTTGACCTTGCTGGTACTGTTTGCCCTTTGTGCTGTCTATAAAAAGGAGCGGTGAGGAGCGTGCTAACGGTCGCAATTGTATTTGGATTCAATTGTATTTGGATTTGTTGATGGACAAGATGACTCCTGTTCCACTTCCAGATCCCATGTGGAGGAGCCCCTTGGGTGATTTCTTGGATTTTTCATGTCTACAATGTATCTTTCTATGGCCAACCCTGAAAGGACCAAGATACCCTAAGAAGGGCGAGTGCTGAATTAGGTGTTCTAAAAACTAAAGCCAATCTTGCACATATGAAAACTTATTTCAATTTCTATCTAAATGTGCTCTAGGTTTTCTCTATGTGTTGCTATCTCTCCCTCTACAAAGTTTTGCACCCTAGGTCGAATCCTATACCAGCATGGCAATTCTAGGAACGGTAAATGCGGAATGTAAGTGCAATATGAAATGCGGAAGCTAAAAGGGTAGAGAAGAGCAAACTCCCGGGACGGCAATTTTTACCGAGGTATCGGAAAGCTCACGAGCTTCCCACTAGTCCTCCTTGTTGGAGCCCCTCTCAAAGGGAATGCCCGCGCAAGGGCATGAAATCCCCGGTTGAGTAACTCTGTGGGTGACCCCCCACACGCAAGTGCGTCTCTGCTCGTTCCTCCCCGGATGCTCCTCGCCACCTTGATTGGGTAGAGCTTCAGCCAAAACCCCAAGGGCCTCTCCTCGCTTGTACAACCACCGACGGCCACTCCACAAACGCGGTTGGAGGGTCTCAAGACTATAAGCCCCGGATTACAACTCTTGGTACGCGCAAGCACCGGGTAGATGTGGAGGGATGCAAACCTTGCTAAACTCTAGACTATTCACCTAAGAGATGCGCTAATAGGCCTAGACTAGCACTAACCACTTTGCTAATCGCCTTGATCTTCTAATTAGCACTTTTGGTGGATTGAGCACTTGAATGAGTGTAGAAACACTAGCAGCACCTTTCCATAGCTCAAGCCCCCTTCAAATGGCTGGGGTATGCCTCTTATATAGCCCCAGCCCAAGAAACTAGCCGTTGCAAAGCCGTTGCAACTTTCTGCGCAGGACCAACTGGTTCAGTCCTAGCAGGAGGGGTTGGACCGAATCAATCGGTCGCGCCACCTTAGCTAGCCGTTGGAACTTTCCAACGTCTCCTTCACAAGGACTGATTGATTCGGTCCCTGCATCTTGACCCCACCGAATGAGTCGGTCCGATCCAAAGTCGTGCGCCATCTTCATGTTGGGTGGGCCGATTGGTTCGGTCCCTTCTTCTAGACCGCACCGAATGAGTCGGTCCGCTCCAGAGCCTTGCACATGTTCTGGGTCAACTGACCGATTGGTTTTGTCCTCACTTGATGACCTCACCGAATGAGTCTGTCCGCTCCAGAGCCAAACACCTTCTTCCTGACCAATGGACCGATTGGTTCGGTCTCTACTGATTGCTTAAGTCAATACTTCGGTCCAAAGCGTTGGTCCTCCTTTTCTTCGGTTTCTTCGTGGGTCTTCTTGTCCAATCTTCTTGGCTGTCATTTGGATGCCCTTGAATATGACTAAGGACACTTTGTCATATAATTTGAACTGCTTTATTTGGATCACCATCATTTGGACATATGCATATTTTGGACATCTTGATTATTTGGACATTGATGCATATTTGGATATTGAGCATTTGGATGGCTTCCAAAACATCCTTGGGACGTAAAATATCTACAACTATTCATCTAAACAATTTGGTTTGTCCCAATGGCTATGTTGTCAATCGATCATCAAGGTTGAAGCCAGGGAGAAGAGCTTGGCTTTTTCCTATCCACAAATAGAACTACCCTCGGATCACTTTGTGGCTGCAAACTGTCGAGCTAATGCTTCGCGGGGAAGTCCCAACTTGCAAGCCTCCAGAGTTCAACTAGCTTGGAGTTGGAGCGACGTGCATCATTAGGCAAAGCTCAGCCACTCAAGAGTCCAGGCTCAGAGCTTCGACGAGGTGTTGAGTTTTGTAGTAGCTGCTTAGTTGTGGTGTTATTGTTTGTACAAAGGTCAGAATCCTCGCTGATTCCTAATGTATCCTTTCTCCTGTTCTAAGAATCAATAAAGACCTTATTGTGATTGTTATATCATGTAAAGGTTTGGAGAGCTGATAAAAGCACCCCCTTGCCCCTTGCGAAGCTTTATTCCGTGCTCTTATGCAACCTATTAATCTATGCCAACCTTCATGAGGGTCAAATGATGTTGCTTGAAAAGCGTCAACCCCCCTCCCCCTGAGCCTTGTGCGAAGTTTACGGGACTTCTAGATAAGCAAAGATTAAGATAGAAGTAATGAATCCTTATAGTTCGTACTTCTCTTTTTTGGATGTCAATAATATGATGCATACTGTTTCAACATTTCGCTACCAGACCGGTGTTGATGGTCCTTGAGTGCTAATATTTGACATCAACAATTTAGGAAAACTACTACTTTACTATCATATTTGTTTAGTGTGACTTGGTTCCACTTCTATTTTGTCTTCATATCATTTCAAGAACGTAAGGTGAAAAATAAGAGAAAAGGCATAAAAGAATAAAGAATACTCTGTCCTAGAAATGCTCAAATAATTGAAATAGTCTTCAAGACAAATCCAAAAAAATACACCGTAAACATAGAAGGCCCATTTACTTCACGAGAAGCCCACCACATGAAGGCGGTGGCCAGGAGGCACCACCCAGTGATCGGCCAATCCCTGGGATCTGTCGGCCCATTCCTGAGGCAGTTGAGGCCAAACTTTGGCGAGGTGGTTGTATGTCGGTTCATTAGGTCGGTTATATATGCAATACCATAGACGCCAGAAACTGACCTTAGACCCCTATATAAGTGTGGGTACCCCCTTAGCAATCATTCGGGTACCCCCTAAGCAGATCAGTTGTCTCCAGAGAAAAACCAAAGCTCTCATAGTACACTAGTTCTAGATTAGAGGAGGCAAGTTCTAGTTCATCAAGTTCTTCAAGTTGTTCTTCAAGATCTCTATGATCTTGGGTATGACTATGCATCCTGTTTGTCAGATCTCTGTGTATTCTTTAGAATTGTTACATCTAGTTTGTGTTCTATTTATGGTATTCTTAGTTTATCTTTGTGTTTGCTTTAATTATATTATGTTTATGAATAAGTTAGCTATCTATGCTATTGCAATGTCTTCGAGTGGTTTATGCATATTTAGTTGCAGTCTTTTGCTTGTTCATCCGTAAGATGAGAATTACCGGTAAGGCTAGAATAGTATTTGTATATGCACGTGAGGTGCTTGAATGTATGAATTCTTCTAGATGTCTTTTTTTTCTACTAGATCTGGTGGGTAGACTGCAAGATGTGACAGACTTATCCTTTTGGCTCTTGTATGGGTTTTGGCCCCCTTGCTAGAAATTGGGATATCAGCCACTTAATATTTTAACTTTTGATAAAGTCTCGGTATTCTTCCTTTGTATTAAGGCTTTAAACTCTAACTTGTTTATAGGCTAATATAACCTTTTTTTTTCTTTTGTTGGTGTTTAGGTTTGAGTTTAGGGTCTCCGATGATACTCTGCTTATCCTTTATGTCATTACTACCCCTTTTGATCATATTTATCATGGCAATCTTTTTTATATAATTTTTATGACAGCTGACTATGACCTATGAATGGATATTTGTTATAATGTACAATAATTATTAGAAGATTAACGTGTTCTCTCATTGGAATATAAATAACGATAACCTGATACTTACTCCTGGTTGAAATGCGACAATAGTGTTTAATATATTTAATATTTGTGCGCTTGCGGATAATTTTTTCCATTAATAAATTTATTTATTTTATCTACATTATAAATTTTAGGAGTAGTACGATTCTTTCACAACATGAAAAACATGAGTTTTTTTTTGGTTGCTTATTGTTCAACGCACCCAAAAGTCCCTCGACAATAATTTAAATGCGATAACTAAAACTACTTCCCTTCGTCATGCTTACATCATGCAATGGCGAAGGTCCCAACTCTGGCTAAGCTAAAGATGATATTTGCGCAAAGAGTCCACATTCTATGAATGCGCCAACTCTTTGCCATCCTTGTTGCGATCCTTGTAAGCTCTACATTTTGCTAGGATTATACCTAGGCTCTGGGAGAACAAACAAGTTTTTTTCTGTTATTATCCAACAACTTTACTACTGAGTGTTCCTTGTTTTTCCTTATGATCAGCTAAAACAAATAGAGTATTCGCTATCTAACACTATAGACATCACTCCAGTACGAAAACAAAATCTTATACAAAGAAATCAGGTCGTGCAATTGTGCGGGCTACGCTGCTTATCATCCTAAGTTTGTATGTAAAAGATGCAAGTGAAACAGAACAAAGATATAGTATTACCTCTTGTCACTTAGGCAATCTCTAATATTCTGTATCACTACTTCCACGGGATCATTTTCTCCACCATCTTACATTTGCCTCGGCTAATTTGCCGTAGTATGCTGCATAGAATATTCTTCATGTCGGGCTTCAGTGACACCGAGACAAAGGCCTGGCACTGGAATAATTGGCCTCCGAGTTTCTTGTACACCTTATTAGCAAGAGTTGTTTTACCCAGGCCACCAACTCCAACAATCGAGACAACCATTAGCTTCTGCTTTGTATGCTATCTCCTTGCTTAGCATGTTGGTAAGCTTCTCTGCAGGGCCGTCGATGCCGACGAGTCTGTTGGCTTCTTCAAACATTCCAATTACGCGGGGGTCGATGTTGAGCTTTCTCTCAGGCACCATTGTAACATCTGGACGGTACCTTTCCCTCCTTTCGCTGACATCCTTCACGCGGGTCTTGATGTCTTCAATGTCCATGGCAATACGGTGACGAATCTTTGCCTTCCGGACCAAGTTGACTTCACCAATGATACCAATTTTATCAATGAATCTTCTGAAACCTGTCAAGCTGTGGGGCTTTGGAGAATCAACGCGGACCATGAAAGCATCAACGCTGTCCTCTATGTCGTAGGACAGCTCCCTCAAGTCCCTCATCCAAAGCTTGTTAGTATGGCTGATCTGATCTGCCGGCAGCTCGGATAGGTCCTCGAGGGCAGCTTGCATGCTCTTCATCTCACACTCCAAGAACCTGATCTCCCCCCTAACTCCCTTCTGAAGATTGTACTCCGCACTGAGAAGGGAACCCAACTTGGGGATGAGGCTGCTCAGTGCAGCCTTCGCGAGCTCCATGGATGCCACTCTCTCACGCTCTCTGGCTGGTGGCTTCCTTGGTTGTTTGTGAACTGAGATGTTGTGTGCGATGCTGTATTAGCAAGGGTCTGGCATGACATTAGTTTATAATCGGTCTTGAGCATGGGAACACAGCGGATGACAATCATTGCCGACAGGACTGTAGCTTGATGCTACCTTCAACTGCCAGCCGAAAATACAGTTATTGCGCTTTAATAAAGTGTACGCGCATGGGCCTGTTTCAACCCCGAATCTGCTTTCTGTGGTCAGATGTGTTCCCATGGGACAACCCTTCGGTTGTTGCATCCTGTCATAGTTAACGCTTCGCACTCGCTCAGCTCTGCTGCAATGCTCGATGGATTGCCCGCGAGGCGAGGAAGATGCCTGATAAAGGTCTTGTTTAGTCGTTACAGTAAATTTGAATTTTATACGAATTAGGATTACTAAATATAGATGACCAACAAAAACTCATTCCATAACCCGGGTGTTAATTGTAAGACGAATCTATTAAATCTAATTAGGTCATGATTAGACAATATCGTTGCTATAATAAACATATCTGATGACAGATTAATTAGATTTAATAGATTCATCTCGCGATTTCGCGTCCACCTATGTAGTTGGTTTTATACTTAGATCCATGTTTTGTTCTTCTAATCTTTGGTTTAAAATTGATATAGTAATAAACGCTAACTTTTTTACCAAACTAAACAAGGCCTTAAGTACAAAAAAGCAAACCTAGCTGCCACCGCGGTCAATGGAATAACCTAACGCCACAGGTCAATTGGAATAATTGGAGCCACATTGAACTGGAACAAACGTACATTTCTAGTTGACAATGGAGTCATCATACTGCGGACCAATGCGTGGGTCAATCTAGGATGGATGAGTGATTGATGACAACCGTTGCGTGTGATGTGTCCTTGGCTTGTGATAGGCAGGGTGTAGAGTGTGACGTGGCGGTCGACGGTACGAGGTGAAGTTTAAGTCAAAGGTTTGGAGGAATGCAAGTAGCCTGGACCGAGGACCAAAGACGACCGGGCGGAAGTTAATGGGCGGCTCACAAATTGCACGGAGGAGCAAGGGTGCAACGAGATGAAGATGGCATCCGACCGAGTCAGATATAGGTCGACATCAGGATGTATTAGCTTTGTGTTGAGGCCATGCTGAATCGTTATATATATAACATAAATCCAGGCAAGTCTCGTCTTAGTCCAATAATATATAGGACAAGTACTCACTAGCAAGGTTCTGGCTGGATCTGGCGTGAATACAACAGTCAACAGATAACAATAGTTGCCGAAACGACTGTACCTTGATGCCACCTTGTAGTCGAAAGGTTTAGTTACAGATTATTAAAGTGTACGGCACATGGGCCTATCTCAACCCGATATCTGCTTTCTTGTGGTCAGATGTGTTCTCAGGGGGAATCCCTTCGGTTCGTTTCAGCACCCTCTCGTAGTTAAGTCCCGTACTCGCTCATATATGCGTTTACCATAATTTAGCAATGGCTGGTGCTTTGATGCAATAAAACCTGAGGTTTGCCGGGCGGTACTCTGTAGATGGCAGACTAGAGTCAAATTTTTGGCTCATATCAAGGGGCTGTGGTGGTGATCCATCCAGGGATGCCGTTCACGTTGAATAGACCGACAATTTCCAATGCACAGTGATACTGTACTTGGATGTATCCTGACCCTGCTGTCATATTCAGCTTTACAATTATATGGATTATACAAAACTCCGCAGAGTTGTTGCATCACTCTGAGCGCAAATATGCAGCCTCTGAAGGCGGCCCCTTCTCTACTCCTCCGAGCATTCTATGATACAACATTGATCTGCAAAGTCCAACATGTTGCACAGCACATGGAGTATGCAACACTGGTGGAGAGATTGCAATCCTAGGTTTCTTTCCTATAGTTGTCAGCGGTATATGTCAAACTCCCTTAGTATGGAGATTTTTCCCACTGCTTCAAACATAAAAGAGAAACATCTCCACCGAGGATCTGCTTATAGCCCTCGATGTGGAAGAAAAGGCAAGGGCAAAAGATGGTCCAGCGACATCTGCTCAGGGTGCAGGTGTAGGTGCAAGTGCAAACATCATAGAGAATAGACCCAACTACAAGGGGAAGGGGAAGGGTAACTATGGTGGAAAGCCAAAGAAAACCACTAACTTCAAGAAGAAATCTGAGAAGGATGAGAAGGTCAAAGAGCATGTTATGTGTGCGGCAAACAGGGGCATCTTGCCAAGAATTGCCGCCACGCAAGGACCGAGATGATGGAAAGCCAAACAAGAAGGTGAATGTCACCATTGGCAACGACAATAAGGCCGGTGGATCTCGATATGGTAATTTACCATTTGTATTTTCAGTATTCCAATATGTAGATTGGTGGGTTGATACTGGTGCAAATGTACATGTATGTTGTGACATGTCCTTGTTTACTTCTTACCAGGGAGCGCGGACTTCCTCTGTCTTGGTGGAAACGGATCAGCTGGGCCTGTTCTTGGTGTTGTCAAGGTCTTACTTTCACGGATCCAACCTCAAGGGCATATCTATTTGGAGTCAGCCTCAATCGTCAAAATACCACCGCGTCCTTTTCAACCCACGGTGTTGCGTCACCGCTATTTTGGCCCATGGCCATGTATCCAATCGAGTCCATTACGGATGTGTCCTAGGGTTCGAGGTGATTCACAACACCTCTCTGTTCGCCCTACCAAAACTAATAACCCTCGGCGCCGCCAAGAACACTTTGGGTTTTGTTTAGATCAAGTTTAGCTTTCGCTAGTTACTTGCAAGCACGCGTGTTGGATCAGACGCCCGTCTTCCTGTATTCGGAACCCCACTTCGTTTGTGATTGCAATTGAGATTTGAAACCTTTTTCATCCCATCCTTTATAATTTTTGAGTACTTGTTCCATACTTGTTCTTGCTAGTTCTTCGATTGCATTCTGGACAGTTGCCCTACTGGCCGAGTGAC